>BQNB010004508.1:0-62101 GCA_026074375.1 Tanacetum coccineum | reverse complement strand
TCACATTCATAAAGTACATAGGTAAAGAGAAATTTGGTCAATGAGATTTTTTTAGTATTTTTCATTTGAATGATTGTGTGCTATAATGTTTAACACTTATGATTTCTTCGTTACTTGCAGGTACTTTGTCTAGATAACAATTACTGTATTTTGCTAACGACATTCAAAAAGTGATGAAGGTGAATATCTACCACATTATCTAGAGAACAAACACCTAACCAATCATCACCTTCAGGTACTTTTGAAATTTTATAATCATTTACATTTTTTTTTATCCTATAATGAATGACACTACAAATGTTATATCTTATCCTATAATGAATCTATCTTGTAAGGAGCTAAAGGAAAGTGATGTTGCATTGGATATGTTTTTACTAATGAGTTTGCATTTTATAAAGTGTTTAATATTTGGTTAAATAAATTATTATGAAGGTGGTCGGGTGTGCTTATGCATGTTCCTAATGCCGTGATTTTGACATCAGAGGTCAAGTGTGGTAACGAGTGAGCTAGGTCAAGTGTGGTAATGCGTGAGATGGTGTTCAGTTCCAAGAGCCATTGCTACCAACACAGGTAGTCTGCTTCAGGTTTATATTTAACGATAGAAGATATTCGATAGGAATTAAAGTACATATGCATATAACTATGTTTTTTACAAGCAGGTCAACAATCTAGACTACTTTTCAAGATTATAGCACTAACAACCAAACACCCCTATAAAACAGTTATAAAACTGTAAGGGGAGTTTTGATAATTGGCTAAACCAAACAGCCCCTCATAGCCGAGATAATTGACTAAACCAAACACCTGGCGCTTTAGAAATCCACAAATTTAAATAGAGTCACTTATTTTATGTAACTTGAAGTTTTTAATGTCTTTTAATAATTTTAATGTGTACAAGTTAAATGAACTATTATGATAAATGAACTTGATGTATTTTCTGTTATTGATGTTCACATAATATAGTTATTCCTATATTAGATGAGATTCACTATAGCTTTAGTGTAAATGTAAAGAACACATGTCCATTGATGTATTTTCTTTTTATGTACTTGCAGCAAATTTGAAGCAAGCAGCAGACATTGATGCTAAAATTCAACGCTCTATAAGGGAAAATATGGCGTTCATGTCCATTCTTGACAACCGTTTGGTACGTTTGCTTAAACTTTTTACAATAATGTGAGTTGTATAAGTGCGGGTCAAAGCCTTATTGTCAACCACATGTAGAGTAAGCTATGGACACTTGCATGCCTAACAGGCTGTGTAGATTAACCTCTATAATAAAATGGAAGTTAGTGGTAGATATATGTTACCAATACTTTTCTGCATAACATTAACAAACACTACTTTCTACTTTGATTATTAATTCATTACAACAAAATGAGCAATGCAGATAACATATGTTATTATGTTAACAAGTTAACCTTCATGTCATCATTTGGTTCTTTTGTTTTTTAGAAATCTTACATACCTTTTATTGAACATTCTTTATATTTTTGTCCATATCAGACAGACCAAATAATGATCATGAAACACATAAAACATATATTCCATGGTTATTGAAATACACAATAAACATATTAAGAACATAGTAAGATACTAAGTGCAGTGTAAAGAGAAAGTAGAAATGCACAAACATGCTCAATTGAGTGGCATGTTACATGTTACAAGCAATCCAAATCTTGAACCACACTTTGAATACAAAAAAGAAAAAGGAAATGTTTCTCCGTAGTTTGCTTGCAATTAAAGAAGAAACCACAACCCAAAAGCTAAATATTGCCAACTGATCCTGGTTGGCACCTCATTCAGGTAAATTTCACTTTGTTTCTCTTACCTTAAATTTCTTTTAAGATGTGAGTTTTCAGTGTTCTAAAAATATCCATCTAAAAGGCATATTTGTATTAATTCATATTTTTGGTTAACATTTTGTAAAAACTTCCTCATTTAATATCAGTTCAACTTGACCAGTGCCAACCGTAGGTTTATGCAGCTCATGGTAAGATGTAGTTCAATTCACAGCCATACACAACTCCACCAGTAGGTTCAGGTTCTAATATTGCAGGTCAATTTGTAGCCATATACAACTGTTAAAAGCATGAACGATTTACATTTTAAAGGTACGTGCAACTGCTGAGAGCATGAACTATTTACATGGATAAAACACATTTAAAAAAGGATAGTAGATGCTGGGGTAGTTGGTACAAGTATGTGTGCTCATCTCAAAATAATTGATATACCCTAACAATTAAATCATTTGTGCCCACTAAGAATTCTTGTCTTGACCATGGTGTAAAGATGATTATGAAGATCATTGGGGAGTTGGGCTAGATGAGTTACATATTAAATTCAATATTTGACTATTTTTGCCATCTTGTATTGGTAATGATTAACTTGAGAATATGATACAACTTAAGTCTATGTCTTCTAATTAGAACATAAACCATGTAGGATAGCTGCAATGCTCTCGAACATAAACCTGAGATTATGTCTTTTTATGCTCAAATTTTTACAGCCTTTTACGAGTTAATACATGGTGAAAATATGGAGCTTGGTGCCTTGGTCGTGATTCTGTTACAGGTAGTCAAGATGAATGAATATGGACTTTATCATTACATAAGATTGCTTGGAATAAACTGCTTCTTTATTTTTATTTGATATGTTTTTTGATAGATCACAGATGGGTGTCAATGGAGAAAATATAGGCAAAATATGTCAAAAGGAAACCCATGTCCTCGAGCATATTACATGTGCACCATGGCTACCAATTGTCCTATTAGGAAGCAAGTAAGTTTCTTGACTTCTAACACTAATTTTTGAAACATAAAACAGATTTAGATAGTATGTAAAGATAAAACGCGATCATAACTTGAATCGTTTTGTAATCCAACAATATACCACAACATATTACATATGTAGAGAGAAGAATTTATTAGCATTATATGTTATGTAACCGAAGTTAATTTAATACTTAAACAACTTTCTATTTAATTATAACTTTTTGACACATTATGAAGCACATTCAAACTCTATTTTCCTATCCCTCATTTTGTTATGGTTGATTATATAATTCTAATCATTTCGTTTGATCAGGTACAAAGATGTCCTCCACTACCTCCTCCGCTGCACTTATGCTACTCTATGGCTCAATATTTTCTTCGACAGCATCATAAACTCCAACTTTTTAGCAAGAACACTCCTCCCATGCTCCTCAAACATGGCTACAATCTAGCCTCAACACCAATTCCAACTATCACATTCTGTAAAAAAGAGTTTGAGCATCAAAAGGGAGTTGCTTCAAGTGTTAAACATGAGAATGTGGTTTGAGTTCAGGGCGTATTATATACTTAAAAGATTAGAAGCTTACAGTTTGTGAATTTTGTAGTTAATGGAATGTAATGTTGCTGCTATGTTAATGGTACATCTTTCTTAACTCACTTACTTATGTTGTTTATACCCTTATGTCTTAATACTTTGATGATGGTCGTATGGTCCTCTTAACAGGCATTTAGATATTCAGTTCTGAGTATTTTATATTAAATGGAATGTGATTTTGAGAGTAAGAAGTTGTTGCGATAAAAAAGATCATTAAGATAAACATAAAAATTATTTAACTATTTCCAATAACTTTAATCGCTTCATTAACTTATTATTCAAGTAGTAATGATCAGTTGCAAAATGCGTACAAACACCCTGTATACGGTAATCAATGTATGTTTTTTAGTCTATGGGGGTGTTTGGAGCTTATCTCAAATGTTGTATCCGCAATAAGCACATATTAATTTACAAACATTTAACTGTTTATTTACTTTAAAACTGATAGATATGACACTACAAGCTATAACAAAAACAAGCTCATAAGTAGATAAACTTAATAAGCAAAATATATATCCTTAAGAATGTTTCTTATGAGAATAATGACAGTCATGTAAATGATCATGTAGGTTAAATATAGTGAGTGGTGAAAATAAAATAAATTATATGGGTTGCAGGATTGTTGTCCAAACTTTATACATTTCCTTGACGAGGGCGAGAGCGGCGAGCGCGAGCGAGCGAAGAGCATGAGCGAGAGAGAATGCATATTCTTCTCCATATTATTAGTCGCAAAGTTGTTTTCAATAGGTCCACGTGGCAACTTATGACTTTGATGTTAAGTGTAAACACATATTAAGTGCAAAATTCTAAATGAGGTATCTGCATTAAGTTCATTTACCCTTATACTATCACTTAAATCAAATTTTGTTTTATAAATCACTGGTTTAAAGTAAGAAGTGAAAGCTCCCAGCATATCAACTCTGGTTTAGTATTACTATCTATCTATTTGATGAGTGTAACTCTTTTTGGACAAACTAAATAGAAATCTAGACCCCATTTTAGGCATATTGGATTTGTAACCTACATGATCATAGATTTGTAAATGGTTGGTAATAAGTTAATGGATTAAGAACATCACTGATGTGCTTATTTTGTGTGTTGATTTTCCTATCATAGATTCCGGAAGAAGAGAAGAACCTTGGACCCCATGATTGCTTAAATTCATGATAAATCAGTTTTAAATAAGACGCCATGCACAGAACCATATGCTATAAAATGAGTATTTTAGAAAAATAGTTTGTTAGTCATAAAACTGATGTGTTAGCTTTATATATTAACTTTAACTTTTGGCTTTAGATCCGGCTGAGGTAGAAGAAACCGAGGCTACAGGGGAGAAGGAAGAGGGCGATACTTCTGTCGAGATGATTATTTTGCAGATTTGAAAGTCAATGCACGGCTTAGAGAAGTCTGCTTCATAATATCCATTTTAATTGAACCTCCTATTTACCTAAAGCCTGGTTGTAGTTTATTGTTAATGCAAAGATATTACCAAGACTGCTCAATAGTGGCTCACTTAATGTTCCTGCTATCTCTCAGTGTTCCTCATATCTGTAACCTATAAGTAGCCCTTTTACTATATGTGTTGACATTAGCATAATAATGGTGCATTACTTTGTCTTCTTCAGGCAATTAGAACTGCCACAGATGTAGACCCAGAGGTTAATCACTTAAGTAGGATGGCCAACACGACAAAATAAGGTATATTATTTTCAAGCTTTATCCTTATAAACTTTCCATTAAGCCAAGTTAAAGTTGTAGATCTCATTCCATCCTTTTTTGTTTTCTTTTATTCCATAGGTCTTTTTTCTTCGCTTGCCTACTTTTTCTCTGAAAAAGGGATACACATATGTGATTATCAGTTTGCCTTGCAATGTCAGACCACCAAAAGTGAAGCTGGTAAGTTTTAACATAAATGTTAATTCTTTATTTATTTGGAAACAGATAGCATCAAATGTCTAGGTTTAAAATCATGGAACTTGTGTATATTGTTCTGGCTTTAACCTTTAATAATAGTATTCAATAGTTAAATATCTTGATAAGCAGTTGTCATAAACAGGACATGTTGCTAAGAAGTTACCACGTACTTTCAGTTTGTGGTACTTAAATCGAGCTCTTGTGCTTAAGAATGTGGCTCATACTTCTCTTTCAGTTATTTTAACATCCAGGTGGGGAGTGGTTGAATGTAAAAAAATTCCAGTAGTTGCACAAGCTTTCATCAATCATTTTTATTCTGATGTAATGGACCCTCCGAATTAACGGTCCAGTCACCATAAGGTCATACCCATTTGTTTCTCAATAGAGTTTCTTTTTTTTTTTTTGTATTCTAATCTAAATTCGAACCATTTTTAACCATTTATTTTAAAACTTATACTCTTAATATACTTATCTTTTGGTTTTTTCTGGCAAGTTTTTATTTATAAAAAAATATTAATAATTTTTCAGCGGTATTGGTTGAATGTTACAAGTTCAACAGTTGGTACTTTTTGTTATGCAGTTAATACCGGATGCTGCGTACTATTAAAATCAGAGAGTGATTTATGGTGATCACATCAAGCTTTTAGAGGACCAAAATAAATAGTTGGTGGAAAGGGGTCGTGAATTTAGCCAAATGCCTGTGGAAAAATCTCTTAACTTGTCATTCAAACATTGAAGAAACCAAGTGTGAATAGAAAATTGAGGTATGATCATCAAGAAGTTTTAAAAGGGATGCGTCCCGCTGTCAGGGATGCTTAAAAGTGTCATTTTGCTAAACCTTGACCTATTGCTAATCATGGGTGTTTGGGATTTGCATTTTACTAACTTTTGTATGTTTTTTAGTGTTTGGAATTTTGCTTAAAAGTGTAATTTTTCCTTAGAATTTTCTTTTTAAGGGTGTTTGGGAAATATCATAAGTCCCTCTTAATTGTATGTAAAAACCAATACTTTTGTTTCCTTTAATTGTACATGATTGCATCTGACATTGTTGGATCTAATCTCGTGTTTCCTTAAACGAATTAAAAATCTAAAAGAGCATTTAGCCCTTAAAGACTAATCATAATGTATTGATAACACTGATTATGACCCGCTTTAATCTTATTATATTTTGTTATGATAGTAATAATTGATTTTTAATTTTAAATATTTAGTGGTATAGAATAATAGTACCAATAATCGCATAAAGGAGAAGATTTAATATTGATAAGTTGTGCCAAAAAAATGGGGCTTCCGAATAAGATGTTTATATGTTGTACAACACCTTACATGCAATCACGCATTTGATCTTGCTTTCTCTATAATCTTACACTTTCCAACCTCAACTATTATTTAAGGCAACCAAATTTGGATCCAAACTTTAAAACAATGGTAGATATATCTTTGTTCTCTAGGAGCCTTAGAAGCACATACATTTTCTAAAAGCATTTTGAGATAAGGTAAACTTTCATAGTTGTAGTATGCACATCAAGTTTCATGAACTCTTTGTAATGAGGTCTATCTATTTGTGTTTGGAAAGACGATAATGAATGGAGCTTTTACCAATGTAACTCTTTGAAAAGACGACGATAAGAATTTGGGATTTAATGCTTGAAGCTGTGCCAAAGCTATCTGTTGATGACATGGCGCCTGCATATATGGAAGCAGGCCACGATTTACTTAAGGCCTGTGAAATACTGTATGACACGACACCTACATATATGTCATTTTTCAAGAGTTAAGAGCAGAAAAAGAATGAAAATTATTTGTAAAGAGATGGTAAATACACAAAATCAACAACCAACGTTGTGTACAAATAAGCTTTATTTCGCATTTAAACTGAAAACATATACTTTTGTCTTGCGGATACTTTAATTCCTTTTATTTTCTCATATCAGATGAACATTTATTTATTTTCTTTGTTAATGCTTTTATCAAATAACTTGGTATGTTTATAACTAATTTACCTTTACTTGACACACTTCTTAAAGTATCAGTAGAATACATAAATTTAAAAAGTAATCAATAATTGTTAAAAAAAATCAAAGTATTACTAAAATGCTTATTAAGAAATAATAAATAATTATTTAATACTGACGTCTGTGATAATAATAAGTAGCATAATTTGTGTAATTGATCAATAAGTATGTAATTTTTTAACAAAAAAATAAACTTCATAAGCATACTAAACATTGTTATGATAGGCCTAACACAAGTGATTTTATTAACTTAAAAAAACATATTTGTATGCACTAAGTTGTTGATTTACAAACTTTATTAATTTTATTTCCTCTTATCGGATTACCGCTCATTCCTTTGTCTTGGTTCATCACTATATAAAAATTTCACAATATGCGTCGTATAAAAATTTTATTCATTTCTTTTTTTTTTCGTTTCCTTTTTCCCGTTTTTGCAGGCATAATAAATTCATATTACTGTAGTAAATCGCTAACTGTTTCGTAATTTGATTCCTTGGATTTAGCATACTCACATGGCGAGCCGCCCGTTTGGGCGGGCCTTATTGCAACTAGGTATATATATATATATTATATATTATTATTTTTAATATGATTTTTTATATATATATACTACTTTTATACTACGTTATATAGTATATATAGTTATATATATAATATACATACTAGAGGGGGGGGGAATCATGGCTAGTTACATAACCCGCCCGACGGGCGGGTTTGGTCCATATTATTTTTAGAAAATCTTTGTAAACGTAGAATCTTCATTCCTTTTTTTGGATAGTGCCTTACTTAGTGATACTCCAAGTTCCAATACCTCTGTTTTCAATCCCTTAAGTTCATTGTAGAAAGTAGCATGTGGTGTGAAATTTATTTTGGTTATGTCAATAGCTTATCTCCTCAGTTGTGGACTGCTAGGCTAAATGCAGCAACCACTAAAGGGTCCCTTGGTCTATCTAAAAACGCTATATGCAGCGCTAAAATTGCCACCCTGGAGACGTGTATGCATATGTGTATCATTATAACTAAACACTGGTACGCTTAATACTCATATGTAAAAAATGGTGATGGCGAAAACATACCACAAACTACTATGACATGGTCGATCTGGTGCTAGGAGCTTATCCATGTTTGGAAACAATGTCTGCCATTTCAAACAATAGGATAAATGTAAGAATAATATTTCCTATTATATATAAAATAAGTTATTTTAGAAAATTAACTTAGTTTAAGTAAACCAAAAATTCAGCTTAACATAATATTGTATGAAAAAAAACATTTGGTAAGACAATATATAAGGTCTGAATGTGTTTGATAATGCGTGGAAATATCATTCAGTCCTTGTCCCTGCAGATGTTGCAGCACATTCGGTCCCTACAGACCTTGCATAACATTCGGTCCCTGTCCTGCAGACCCTGCAACACATTCGGGTCCCTGTATAGGAGTGTTATTATTTATATTTGAACCAAATAAAGCCAGAACATTATTCATCATCATTAACTGTTAGCCTTAATTATATTAAGTCAAACAAGAATGTTATCGGTCTTAGAAAGTCAAACTAGGTCTTGTATTGTAATAGGCTAGTCGGGTTTAACGGGCTTGGATTGTAATCTAATATTGTCCTTGTTTCGGGCTCAAAGCCCAAGTTAAACCAAGCCCGACCCGTTTAGAAAGCCCAAGTGCCAAGATAGCAAGGCATGGGTATTAATATCCCTTCACCACACTTGGTGAAGGGTGTTGGTTACATTTTCATTTTCACTTGTAACTCACCAATTCTCTAATCTAATCTTCCTTTCTTGTTTCTCTCTCTACTTTCTCACTTTAAGTTTTCTTATTATTTTCTAGCATATTGGTATAGATTATTGTTGTGTAATGGATTAAATTCATGGGAAAACATGTGGTATCACTCGCCAAGGGGTGTTTAGTGTTTGTTTTGTGAGAAATTCGTGGTTTTTTTTGTTGGTTTTTCTTTGGTTCGAAAAAAAAAGCAAGAAAAAAATCAAACTTTGATCTTTGTTTCGTGGTTAAAAGTGTTAATGTGGTACTTTCGTGCTTAAAACAAACCCTTGCATCGTTTATTGCGGTTCTACAATTCATTTCGTGGCCTAGATAAAAGATTGAAGGATTTTTCGTGGTTGCGGTTTGCCTATTATCAAGTAATTCTTGGTTGCGTTTTGGTCAAGATCATTGCGTTTTGAGCTTAAAAACAATAATAGTACGGTGTGAAAGTGACTTGTGGTCCAAATAGTACAACAGCGTTTTGTCCTATTCGTTGCGTTTTGCTCAAACTCATTGC
This sequence comes from Tanacetum coccineum, assembly GCA_026074375.1. NCBI lineage: Eukaryota > Viridiplantae > Streptophyta > Magnoliopsida > Asterales > Asteraceae > Tanacetum > Tanacetum coccineum. The sequence continues at coordinate 52,513 of BQNB010004508.1, read as the reverse complement.
GTTTTGATCAGATTCGTTGCGTTTTGCTCAGATTCGTTGCGTTTTGCTCAGACTCGTTGCGTTTTGCTCAGACTCGTTGTGTTTTGATCAGATTCGTTGCGTTTTGCTTAGACTCATTGCGTTTTGCTTAAGTCATTGCGTTTTGCTCAAGTCATTGCGTTTTGCTTAAAAATTCACTACGTTTTGCTTAAAAAGTCACTGCGTTTTGCTTCAAAAGTCACCGCGTTTTGCTTAAAAAGTCACTGCGTTTTGTCTAAGACATTGGTTGCGTTTCGTCTAAGAGACTGAGATTTGTCTATTGAGATTTGTCAAACATTCTTGGTGAGGATCTGGACAATTGTATCTTCGGTTGAGACTTGCTATACATTGACCTTCCTTAGACAACAAACCTCAAGGACTTAGAACTTCATTTTGGACTTAACATACAATCAATTAACATAATCAAACCTCAGTGAATCTAAACTACCTTTCATATCCAATCACATAGTACGTAAATTAATTCAACAACCTTAACATCACTTTTAATTGTTTCATTCACGGTTTTCTTCTTGATTTTGTAAAATCCCGCGAAAGAGATACGAATCTTTTCCAGTTTTTAATCATAGATTTGTAAAATCCCGTGAACGTTAATTCATTTCAAAACCACAATTCAATCAACACTTCATAACACTTAAGATCCGATATCCATTTACAACAACTTCATCAAAATGTCAAATTCAAATACCAATATGCAAACTCAAACATCAAGTGTTCTTCAGAATGACACAGTTTCTTCTTGTTCAATTTCTAAAGTTCAAGAGAAGACATAACTTTCAAGAATTAAATGCATGAACAGTCTTCGAGCAATTCAGTCACAACTCAAGTTTCTCATAGAAACTTTACAAGATTTTGGTAACATGCATATCTTCAAGAGAACATTCTCTCAAGACTTGGATTTACTAGAAAATCATCTTACCAAAGAAATAATTTCTCAGACTGATTGCAAGACTACTTTGACAAAACTCAGAACAACGTTTGAAAATGCTTTCAATTCAGAATTAAAAGCGCGTATGCAGAATTATACAAGATATGATGCTCAATCATTTTACGATGCAATGATCTTTAACATGGATTCCCTCGGGAAATACATGCTTGAGTTAATTCTTCATCAACAACGAACACATCAAGAATTTGACTCCTCCATCTAAGTGTTTCACCATTGCATCAAAGATATACTTAGACAGATTAAACTTCTGATTAGTTGCCAAGCATATGATTAAAGAAGCCATAGAACTACTAAATTCATTCCATACAGTGGATTTAGCACTTAAGCATTGAGTAATAGTATCAATGAAATACTTCCACTATGGAGAGAAAAAGGCTTTATAAAAAGTAAGCTTTTGAGAAGGCTTTTCATACACCATACGTACCAATTCTTCAAAGATAGTAGCAGTTGGAAGACAATTAGTACCTTCTGCATCATCCAAGTGAAGATATTTGTAGTATCCCTTTGCTTAATGGATCTTAACCTTTAGCTTGTAAAGGGTTTGTTGCCTTAGATAAATCTAAAGTAACAATGATTAACCACTATTGATTACGTAGAATTTAATCAACAATGTAAAGAAGAACACAATCAAAACACTTTTATATTGAACTTTGAATCTGCCTAGGTTACAGATTACAAACTACGATTACTATTTGATCTCTATGATCTTTTGTAGAACTATATCTACTAACTATGCCTAGGGTTCCTTTTATAGACTAAGGAAACCCTAATGGGCTTTACAAAACGCGTATAAAGATAATGCATATCCTTTCCTAAGATATCTCATGCATATCTTTAACTCTAACTAATTTCTGCGTAAGCAGACTTAACTATTACATAAACAATATTAACTATTTAATATTTCCAGTACTAACTATGATAAACCTTCTACCAGTACTAACTATTATACTAGCAAAATTAACTATAATACTAACATAATTAAGTCTGTTATACAAAATTCCTAACAATCCTCCCTTAAACTTGAACTTCACTTGTTAACTTCAAGTTTCTTCGGTTGTCTTCAGTTTGGGCTTTTGAGAATTGTATCCAAGCATGTATTTAAGTCCTTAGCTTCTCTTGAATGATGATCTGTTTGATATTCTTTGAAAAACCAGATCATACATTGTCTTTTAGTCGTTGTCTTCTCTTCACAGCTACACAGCAACAACCAACTAAGAATAATGTGAACCAATTTGTTGCAACATTCAGTAAGAAAACCGTTGCAACGGACTCCACTATCAAGAAATCTAGAAACATAACTAGGAAGTTATATAAGCAAGTTAGTAAGACATGCAGTTGGTGGTATCCTAAGTATACTCTACCCGGATATAATTGGAAACCTAAGTCTCAAAAAGGAAATGTTAACCCAAACGTTAGTATGCCTCTAGGAAATGCATCTAGAACTGCTAATATTTTAGAACATAAGACTCCTAGGTGTTCCACTGTGTCCAATACTCCATCGTCTTCTAATTCTTTTGCAGCTCGTCGAGATAGTTCTATTCATCGTAGACTCTGGGTGCTCAAAGCACATGACTGGAAATCTCAAACTTCTAACTAATTTTGTGGAGAAATTTCTCGGAACGGTCAAGTTTAGAAATGATCAAATTGCACCAATTCTTGGCTATGGAGATCTGGTTCAAGGAATGATTACTATCAAAAGGGTTTATTACGTCGAAGGGCTTAATCACAATTTATTCTCCGTTGGTCAATTCTGTGATGCGGATTTGGAAGTTGCTTTTCGGAAGTCTACATGTTATATCCGTGATTTGAAGGGAAATGATCTTCTCACAGGTTCTCGTGGCACAGATTTGTATTCCATTTCTCTGCAAGACTCAACAACTCCCAATCCAATTTGCTTAATGGCTAAAGTAACATCGTCTCAAGCATGGTTATGGCATCGTCGTCTATCTCATTTAAACTTTCACACCATCAACTTGCTTTCAAACAATAATATTGTGAATGGCCTTCTAAAGCTGAAATTCGTCAAAGATCATCTGTGTTCTTCTTATGAGCAAGGGAAATCAAAAATAAAGTCTTTTCACACTAAGACTACCCCGAGCTCAAAAAGACGGTTACAACTTCTACACATGGACTTATGTGGTCCAATGTGGGTAGAAAGCATTAATGGAAAGAAATATGTTCTCGTAATTGTTGATGACTTCTCTCGATATACTTGGACTCACTTCTTAAGGTCCAAAGATGAAACACCTGGAGTTCTCATTGATTTCCTCACACTTGTCCAAAGAGGACTTCATGCTCAAGTTACAACAGTTCGAACTGACAAAGGCACGGAATTTCTTAATAAAACTCTTCATGCATACTTTGCAAAAGAGGGAATAAGACACGAAACGTCAACTGCTCGAACACCTGAACAAAACGGCGTTGTCGAAAGACGGAACCGTACTCTTGTTGAGGCTGCTCGAACAATGCTAAGCACCGCTAAAGTTCCTTTATTCTTTTGGGCTGAAGCAATTGCAACAGCATGTTTTACTCAAAATCGTTCACTTGTAATTCCTCAACATGAGAAAACACCTTACCATATCATCAATGCCCGGAAACCGTCAGTCAAGTTCTTTCACATCTTTGGTTCTCTTTGCTACATCGTCAGAGATGGTGAAAATCTTGATAAAATGAAGGAAAAAGGTGATGCATGTATTTTTGTTGGGTATTCTACTCAGTCAAAGGCTTACAGGGTATTTAACAAGAGAACAAGAATGATAGTTGAAACAATTCATGTTAACTTTGACGAATTGCCTCAAATGGCGTCAGATCACGTCAGTTCTGACCCCGGTCCACAATGTTCAACAACGGTACTTGAACAAGACAGTTTAAGTCCCGGTCTACAAAGTCAAGAAAATGTTCCTCAAGTTGCTGAGACAGTAACAACGTCAAATGAGCTAGAATTGCTATATAGTCTGATGTTTAGTGAATTACTCAATGGAAATTCTCCTGTTGTGTCAAAGTCTTCCGCTGTACATGCTGCTGATAATCCCGATAAACGTCAACAACATAACACAACTCATACTTCTACAACAACCGATGTTGCAGATCCACCTCCATTAAACATTCATTCAACACATCAAACTCCAACTCAAGTACCAACTGTCACTGCACCTGAGAACATTACTCAAGCAGAAACCAATACAGAAAATGCACAATTTGACGACGATGAATTTATCAACATCTTCAGTACACTGGTACAAGAACAAGGGGAGACATCGTCTCATCATGTTGATTCATCAAACATGCATACTTTCTATCAACACCATCCTTCCACACAACGTTGGACAAAAGATCATCCATTAGAACAAGTCATTGGAAATCCTTCTCAATCAGTTAGAACAAGACGTCAGCTAGAAACAGATGGCGAGATGTGTATGTTCGCACTCACCGTGAGTCGAACTGAACCAAAGAACATCAAAGAAGCCATGGCTGATTCTGCATGGATTGAATCAATGCAGGAAGAACTTCATCAGTTTGATCGATTAGATGTATGGGAATTAGTCGACAGACCACTTTGCAAAAATGTCATTAACTTAAAGTGGCTCTGGAAAAACAAACGTGATGAGGAAAATACTGTCATTCACACAATGTACCAAATGGACGTTAAAAAGCATTTCTTTACGGACCTCTAAAGGAAGAAGTGTACGTAAACCAACCAAATGGATTTGTTGACCCATATCATCCTGACAAAGTTTACCGTCTCAAGAAAGCATCCAGTTGCTCGGTTGGAAGCTGTACGGTTGTTCATTGCGTATGCTGCACACAAATCATTTACAGTGTACCAAATGGACGTTAAAACAACATTTCTTTACGGACCTCTGAAGGAAGAAGTGTACGTAAACCAACCAGATGGATTTGTTGACCCATATCATCCTGACAAAGTTTACCGTCTCAAGAAAGCATTATATGGTCTCAAACAAGCACCAAGAGCGTGGTATGATGAACTCTCCAACTTCTTGGTATCCAAAGGATCCTCAAAAGGTTCTATTGATCCAACTCTGTTCATAACTAAACATGGGGAAGACATATTGCTTTTGCAAATTTACGTTGATGGCATAATTTTTAGTTTTACGAACCCAAAACTTTCAAAACGATTTGGAAAACTAATGCACAGCAAGTTTGATATGTCTATGATGGGGGAGCTGAAATTCTTTTTAGGAATTCAGATCCACCAATCCCCTCATGGTATCTTTATAAACCAAGCTAAGTATGCTTAAGAGATACTTAAAAAGCATGGTATGACCTCATGTGATAGCATTGGTACTCCAATGGCTACAAAACACCTTGATGCTGACTTAAGTGGAACTCCGGTCGACCAAAACAAAATATCATAGTATGGTCGGAGCACTCATGTACCTAACAGCAAGTAGACCAAACATGGTACATGAATATGTTATTGTGCTCGTTATCAAGCGAAACCGACTGAGAAACATCTCACTGCAGTTAAGCGGATCTTTCGGTACCTTAAAGACTCCATTAACATGGGTCTCTGGTATCCGAAGGACACCGGTTTGGAACTAACGGCTTTTTCAAATTCGGATCACGAAGGTTGTCTCGACTCACGTAAGAGCACATCTGGTGGCATATAATTTATTGGTGGTGATAAGTTAGTCAGCTGGTCATCCAAAAAGCAGGCCTGCACTTCAATGTCTTTAACAGAAGCCGAGTATGTGTCATTATCTGCGTGCTGCGCTCAAGTTCTATGGTTGAGAACTTAGCTCACAGATTATGGCTTTCACTTTGATAAAATACCTATGTATTGTAACTCAAAGGCAGCCATAGCCATCTTGTGTAATCCAGTCCAACATTCCCGTACCAAGCACATCGATGTCAGATATCACTTCATAAAGGAACAAGTTGAAAAGGGTATTGTTGAATTATTTTTTGTCGGAACTGAATACCGGTTAGCTGACTTGTTTACTAAAGCTTTATCGGAAGATAGGTTTAAGTATCTAGTTAGACGACTCAGTATGAGATGTTTGACTCCAGATGAACTGGAGGTTCTGGCAAATGAATCTGCTTGATCCATCAAACATCAATTTGTAAATATTTTTCTTCTCTCTTTATTTTTGATTTATAAAAAAATTGAAAAAAATACAAAAATATAAAACCAACAAAAAGAAAATAGAAAAATATAAAACCTAGAAAAACAAAATATAAAATCAAAAAATTTCAAAAAAGACCCCCCCCCAAAAACAAAAAGAATCTTCTTCGCGTGTCTCTTGGAATCGATAACATTTACGTACCTAGAAATGTTGATTAACATCGACACGGGCGTGTAAATAAAGTTCGAGCAAGAGTTTCAAATGCTTTCAAAACATGTCATTTCTAAATTTTTTCTGAATGACTTATGTAGATTTCAGTGCATAACTTAGTCCCGAATGTTATAGGGAAGTGTACGCTTCAGTGCACTTACTCTAAAAATAGAAGAGAAGTCTTCTATCATGTGTTTTTAAAATCGTTGAACAACAATTTTTTTCAAAAAGAACTCTCAATGTCAAAATGTCTACAATATAATTTGTGTATTTTTTCCATAAAAATGGTATTGTTAAAATTGTGTGTTCAACACTCCCTTCCTATCCTAACTCGAAATAATTTCAAAGAAGTGTAGTGTAAATAGAATTTTCATTTTATGTTAATCAATTCTGAGGGGGAGCTATTTTAAAAACCAAAGTCTTTGTAACTGTGTTGGGACATTCATAAATGTCAATTTATGTATCCAAACACATTTTGTGAAATTAAAATTAGTGGGAAACATAATGTCACTTAATAATATACATTGTTCATTAACCATCTCACTCCCGTCCTCATAGTGACATCCAGTATTTGTGGTGTCATATCAATTTTTCATTCCAATGTCAAGTTTTAATAAATATTGGTATCCCACATAAACTGTTGAAGGGGAGCTATCAGAAAATTAATTCATGCAATATCCTGGTATAATTTCTCTCCCCATGGAATTTTTCATGTCAAATTTTAATCAATTGGTATTTCAAATACTAAGTGTTTTATTATTTAAAATAAGGGGAGAAAATTGTAATTAAAATATGATATAGAAGAATGTGATCTTTAAGACTCTAAGTGCAACTCTTTCCTTCATGTGCTAAACAATTTCGAATCTCGGAGCACATGTGTAGGGGGAGTATTTGAAAATAACAATGTCAGAAAATGGTTTTATGGTTCGATCTCTATACCCAACAACCTATTAATTTCACAACGATTCTGAAGTCATAAGGTGGTTAGGTTAGGTATAAGTCCTACGATCCAACCAGAACCGGAGAGATCTACCCAAGGACACTCCATAGTTAGAAATAGCAGTCCTTAGGTATGAATGGAGAAGAATGAGTAAAAGGAAAAAATGCCGACTAAGATTGAGCTAACACTGGAACAATCACAACAAGGTGTTAGTAATGACGTCTTGGTAAGCATTGAAGGGGTTGAAGAATGAAAAAGAAATGTATGGATAAAGGGTGAAAAGAAAGAAGCCCTCCAAACAACTTAGGCAGAAACCGGTCAACATACATAACTATCAAAATCACAATGAATGATTGTTGATATGAACAAAGTCTGTCATGGACCCGGATACAATGCACAACCCTTCCCAGCCATTCGGGTTTCTCTCAAAAGAAACTTGTCTCATTTGTCACGGAGATACACACGTTATCTATTGACATCTCACTCCAAGATTGTTAATATTGAATAGGTGGCAGTCAGCTCCAGCCTCCGAGTACTAAAACCAAAGTGCACAAAATCGAGTCTAGAGCCAAGAAGAGATCAAATTATAAATCTCAATAGGACACAATGTCAAAAATACACTTGTTGAACACCATAAAGTTAAAAACACAAGTTTGTAACAAAGAGTCATAACGCATTATCCTTTGATCTTGCCAGAACATCCGAGTGATACTTAATGTATTTACACCGTGAAGATAGAATAATCCTGCTTGATCCTACATCCAACAAGCTCTGGGTAGGTGACCTTGCGAAATTCTATATGAAATCGCGCCTTGTGTAACGGATATCAATTTTGGTCCCGTAAATAATTAAACGACTTTACTCCAGAAAATAGTACTAACTGATTCACTCTTACTAGTTTGTCAGCTTTGGAGACGTTACCGGTAATGAGAACTACAACATGGTACATCTAATACATCTGTGTTAGAAGATCCTACGCTTTGAGCTGGAAACCCTGTCAAGGAGATTTCTGTTTGAATCTACCTGATCACAGGTAAGAGTATTTATACTATAATATGTCCAAAACCGGAGGTTAAATCAACCGAACTCAAAATGAATGACAAATCCAAATTCATCTTTATTGCAAACTCCCCCTTATTTTTCAGGTTTAGACACGACAAGTGTTGTTGCCTTATTCCAGCGAAGTCGGATTCATAAACTACATGCTTATACTCATGCTTTCAAAGTCAATCATTCAACATCAACACCGTTGATTCTAAACTTCCCCACCATCAAAGAGCCTCATAGTCAAATAAAGAATCATCAATTGGGGAAGATTGTTAGACTAATAATCATATATGTCAAACAAGAATGTAACAAGTATGAGCATGTTGGTCAAGAGCACAAGTTGATCAAGGAAGTCAAATCAAGATGATTCAAGTCAAGGAGATGATGCAAGATAACGATCTCAAGAACTCAAAGTCAAAAGATAAAGGCTCAAGATCAAGATCACAAAGCATGAATAAACAAAGCCATTACAAACAAGACAAGACCAAAAACAAGGCAAAGCATAAACGTCAAAAGTCATATCTTTAACGTCAGGGGAGACAATGATAAATCAAAGCAAACTCCTACAAGAATGTCATCGGTGGTACGGAGGAGTTTGAAGAAAGAGACCTCAACATTGGGGGAGATTGTTAGCCTTAATTATATTAAGTCAAACAAGAATGTTATCGGTCTTATAAAGTTAAACTAGGTCTTGTATTGTAATAGGCTAGTCGGGTTTAACGGGCTTGGATTGTAATCTAATATTGTCCGTGTTTCGGGCTCAAAGCCCAAGTTTAGCCAAGCCCGGCCCAAGTTACAAAGCCCATTCGCCTACTAGAAGGCTTGGGTATAAAAGAAACCCTCTCCACACATGGAGAGGGTGTTGGTTGCATTTTCACACTTGTAATCCACCACTTTCTCTCTCTAATCTAAGTTTCTAGTTCTTTTCTCTCTCTACATTTCTTTTCTTATTAAGTCAAACAAGAATGTTATTGGTCTTATAAAGTCAAACTAGGTCTTGTATTGTAATAGGCTAGTCGAGTTTCATCGGCTTGGGATTGTAATCTAATATTGTCCGTGTTTCGGGCTCAAAGCCCAAGTTATGCCAAGCCCAGCCCAAGTTACAAGCCCACACACCTACTAGAAAGGCTTGGGTATAAAAGAAACCCTCTCCACACATGGAGAGAGGGTTGGTTACATTTTTACACACTTGTAGCTTACCACTTTCTCTCTCTAATCTAAGTTTCTAGCTCTTTTCTCTTTCTTTTTTTCTTTCTCTTTGCCGCTCAAAATCGAGCTTATGTAGAGCTTATTCGAGTTTGCTAATTATTGTGAAGGATTAATTAGACCAAAACATGTGGTATCACTAATCGCCAAGGGGTGTTAAGTGTTTGATTTTTTGGGTTACATAAGCAAACCGAGGACTTATTTTTATTAACAAGGTTAACCGGTTCCACAAGCTTATTATGTTATTTGGTGATTTTTATTTTTTCTTCATTGTCATTCTTTGGTCTCATTTAAATCGTCGCTTATTTGGAAACATAAGCTAACAGTTTACCGTTTCTTTTTAGCTTATATGCTTTTTAAGCTTATTCGACTTATTTTCTTCTTATTCTTCTAGACGTGGTGTATTCTTGTTTGATTCGGGAGATACACAAGAGTCACGTCATTCTTTTTGTATGTTCTTCAAACTAGCTTCTTTGTTTTCATAATTTTTGTGCTTATTTCGAGCTCTTTCCTAGCTTATTTCGAGCTTAATATCAAGTTTTTTGGTTGCTTATTTTCAAAGCTTATTTGATCTTTTGTCTTATCCTTTTGTGGTCCCAAACCGGTTAAGACAAGGGAACAAAGATCCACTTTTCTTGCTTCACAAAGAATAAGACAACTTGTTTGTTTGTGTTTGTGGTCCTCACTTGACAAAGACACCGAGCGGAATATGTCATAAATGAAGCGAAATATGCAGGTGAAATTAGAGCGGAATATGCACGTTTGATAGTGAAGCGAAACATGCAGGTTTAAATTTGAAGCGAAATATGTTAACAAAAGACAAGCGAAATATGAACGTTAATTGTCAAGCGAAATATGTTTAAGTAGAAGCGAAACATGTTAAACTGTCAAGCGAAATATGTCAACTGCCAAGCGAAATATGAAAGATTAATTTGAAGCGAAATATGTTAATGGACAAGCGAAATATGACAGTTACTGGCCAAGCGAAATATGTTTAGAAGTTGAAGCGAAACATGCAAATTTGATTTTTCAAGCGAAACAAGTATTGAATCTTCAAGCGAAACATGCAACGTTTAACCAAGCGAAATATGCAATCCTCAAGCGAAACATGTCAATTTTAATTTCACGGTTTTTCTATTGATTTTGTAAAATCCTGACAAGTAAACTTTTTCCTTCTCGGTTTTAATCATAGAGTTGTAAAATCCCGTGGAGTTAATTGCATTCCTCTCTGACCACAATACAATCAACACTTCATAACACTTAAGATCCGATATCCATTCACAACTTCATCAAAATGTCAAATTCAAATACCAATTTGCAAACTCAATCATCGAATGCTCTTCATAATGCTATCATGGAAGCGGGTAGCAGGAGTAATTCCCACTACTAGTGTTAGCAGACAACAGCTTAAGAGCAATCAACTAGGAGATAGAGTCATGTCTAACAATAGTCAAAGGAAGAAGCAAGAAGTAGAAGACCACCGTAGGAATTTTAAGTTTTCTAATAATAAAACGTTTGTAATTGCATTAATACAGTTTGAATGCTAAACTCGAATGTCCAACTTTGTCTGTGTTACTTGTGACAATGTATGCTGAATGACAATCAAAGATTGTGATGTTCTACAAGTATATCAATGGCGTGAATTCTAGGACTAGACAACCAATGGTTGTGCCTATTGGTACTAGAGAACCCAAGCATAATGTGAACCAATATGTTGCAACATCCAGTAAGAAAATCGTTGCAACAGACTCCACTGTCAAGAAATCTAGAAACATAACTCGGAAGTTATATGAGCAAGTTAGTAAGAACATCCCGTTGGTGAAATCCTAAGGATACACCACCCGGATAACAATTGAAACCTAAGTCTCCAAATAGGAAAATGTTAAACCAAATGTTAGTATGACTCTAGGAAATGCATCTAGAACTGCTAATATTTTGGAACATAAGACTCCTAGGTGTTCCACTCTGTCTAATACTCCATTGTCTTCTAATTCTTTTGTAGCTCGTCGAGATAATTCTATTCATCGTCGACTCTGGGTTCTCAAAGCACATGACCGGAAATCTTAAACTTCTAACTAATTTTGTGGAGAAATTTCTGGGAACGGTAAGTTGGAAATGACAAATTGCAAACCTTTTCTTGTTATGAGATCTGTTCAAGGAACGATTACTACAAACGGGTTTTATTACGTTGGAAGGGCTTAATCATAATTATTTCTCACGTTGGTCAATTCTATATGGCGGTATTTGGAAGTTGCTTTTTCGGAAGTCACATGTTATATCCTTTGTTTTGAAGGGAAATGATCTCTCACAGGTTCTTGAACACATATTTGTATTCCATTACTCAAGCAAGACTCCAACACTCCAATCCAATTTTCTTAATGGCTAAAGCAACATCGTCTCAAGCATGGTTATGGCATCGTCGTCTATCTCATCTAAACTTCGACAGCCATAACTTGCTTAGAAGAATAATATTGTGAATGGCCTTCCAAAGCTGAAATTCATCAAAGATCACTGTGTCTTCTAATGAGTGGGAAAGCAAAAAGAAAGTCTTTTTCACGCTAGACTACCCCGAAGCTCAAAGAGACGGGTATTACAACTTCTACACATGGACCTTATGTGTTCACAATGCGGGTAGAAAGCATTAATGGAAAAAATATGTTCTCGTAATTGTTGATGACTACTCCTGATATACTTGGACTCACTTCTTGAGGTCCAAAGACGAAACACCTGGAGTTCTCATTGATTTCCTTACACTTGTCCAAAGAGGACTTCATGCTCAAGTTACAACAGTTCGAACTGACAAAGGCACGAAATTTCTTAATAAAACTCTTCATGCATACTTTGCAAAAGAGGGAATAAGACACAAAACGTCAACTGCTCGAACACCTGAACAAAACGGCGTTGTCGAAAGACGGAACCGTACTCTTGTTGAGGCTGCTCGAACAATGCTAAGCGCCGCTAAAGTTCCTTTGTTCTTCTGGGCTGAAGCAATTGCAACAGCATGTTTTACTCAAAACCGTTCACTTGTAATTCCTCGACATGAGAAAACACCTTACCAATCATCAATGCCCGGAAACCGTTAGTTAAGTTCTTTCACATCTTGGTTCTCTTTGCTTACAATCGTTAGGAGATGGTGAAAATCTTGATAAAATGAAGGAAAAAAGGTGATGCATGTATTTTTGTTGGGTATTCTACTCAGTCAAAGGCTTACAGGGTATTTAACAAGAGAACAAGAATAATAGTTGAAACAATTCATGTTAACTTTGACGAATTGCCTCAGATGGCGTCAGATCACGTCAGTTCTGACCCCGGTCCACAATGTTCGACAACGGTACTTGAACAAGACAGTTTAAGTCCCGGTCCACAAATTCTAGGAAATGTTCCTCAAGTTACTGAGACAGTAATAACGTCAAATGAGCTGAATTTGGCTAATATAGTCTGATGTTTAGTGAATTACTCAATGGAACTTCTCCTGTTGTGTCAAAGTCTTCCGCTGTACATGCTGCTGATAATCCCGATAAACGTCAACAACATAACACAACTCACACTTCTACAACAACCAATGTTGCAGATCCACCTCCATTGAACATTCAATCAACACATCAAACTCCAACTCAAGTACCAACTGTCACTGCACCTGAGAACTATCAAGCAGAAACCAATACAGAAAATGCACATTTGAAAAGAAGGAATTATCAATATCTTTAGTTACACCGTACAAGAACAAGGGGAGACATCATCTCATCATGTTGATTCGTCAAACATGTATACTTTCTATCAACACCATCCTTCTGCACAACGTTGGATAAAAGACCATCCATTATAACAAGTCATTGGAAATCCTTCTCAATCAATTAGAACATGACGTCAGCTAGAAACAGATGGCGGAGATGTGTAAAGTTCACAACTCACGTGATTCAACCGAATCAAAGACAACAAAGGAAGCCATGGCTGATTATGCATGGATTGAATCAATGCAGGAAGAACTTCATCAGTTTGATCGATTAACTTTGCAAAAATGTCATTAACTTAAAGTGGCTCTGGAAAAACAAACGTGATGAGGAAAATACTGTCATTCGCAACAAATCTCATCTAGTAGCTAAGGGATATGCTCAAAACGAAGGAATTGATTTCGAAGAGTCATTTGCACCAGTTGCTTGGTTGGAAGCTGTACGGTTGTTCATTGCGTATCCTGCACACAAATCATTTACAGTGTACCAAATGGATGTTAAAACAAGATTTCTTTACGGACCTCTGAAGGAAGAAGTATACGTAAACCAACCAGCTGGATTTGTTGACCCATATCATCCTGACAAAGTCTACCATCTCAAGAAAGCATTATATGGTCTCAAACAAGCTCCAAGAGCGTGGTATGACAAACTCTCCAATTTCCTGGTATCCAAAGGCTTCTCAAAAGGTTCTACTTGATGCAACTTTGTTAACAAAACATGGTAAGACATATTGCTGTGTAAATTACGTTGATGACATAATTAATTGGTTCTAAAACGAACCTAAAACTTTCAAATGTTTGAAAAACTAATCACAACAAGTTTGACATGTCTATGATGGGGGAGCTAAAATTCTTTTTAGGAATTCAGATCCACCAATCCCCTCGTGGTATCTTTATAAACCAAGCTAAGTATGCTCAAGAGATACTTAAAAAGCATGGTATGACCTTATATGATAGCATTGGTACTAACCAATGGCTACAAAACACCTTGAATGCTGACTGCATGGTACTCTGGTCGACCAAACGAAATATCGTAGTATGGTCCGGAAGAGCACTCCCCATGTACCTAACACAAGTAACCAGATATCGTACATGCAACATGTTTATATGTGCTCACTATCAATCAAAACCGACTGATAAACATCTCACTACGGCTAAGCGGGATCTTTCGGTACCTTTAAAGACTCCATTAACAATGTCTCTGGTATCCGATTAGACCGGGTTTCGAGAACTAACTGCTTTTTTAGATTCGGATCACGCGGGTTGTCCTCGATTCACGTAAGAGTACATCTGGTGGCATACAATTTCCTAGGTGGTGATAAGTTAGTCAGCTGGTCATACTCCAAAAATTCTCAAGTTGTTTCAAAGTCTTCCGCTGTTACTACTGCTGATGCATCCAATAAATGTCAACAAAATCCAGATTCAACTTCATCTACTTCAACTCTAGCAACAACTATCACTGCTGATGGAAACTTCGAATTTGTAAATATTTTTATTTTCCTTTTATTTTTGATTTATAAAATTTTTGAAAAAGAAAATACAAAAATATAAAACTAACAAAAAGAAAATAGAAAAATATAAAACCTAGAAAAACAAAATATAAAATCAGAAAATTTTCAAAAATACCAAAAAGAATCTTCTCGACATGTCTCTTGGAATCGATAACATTTACGTACCTAGAAATGTTGATTAACATCGACACGGGCGTGTAAATGAAGTTCGAACAGGAGTTTCAAATGCTTTCAAAACATGTCATTTCTAAATTTTTCTCTATGACTTATGTACATTTCAGTGCATAACTCGGTCCCGATAACTCGGTCCCGAATGTAATAGGGAAGTGTACGCTTCAGTGCGCTTACTCTAAAATAGAAGAGAAGTCTTCTATCATGTTTTTAAAATCGTTGAACACAATTTTTCAAAAAGAACTTTCAATGTCAAAATTGTCTACAATATAAATTGTGGTATTTTTCCATAAAAAGTGGTACTTGTAAAAATTGTGTGTTCAACACTCCCTTCCTCGAATAATTTTCAAAGAATTGTAGTGCGCAGAATGTCATTTTATGTGAATCAATTTCTGAGGGGGAGCTTTTTAAAACAAAGCCTTTTAATGTGTCGGATACATCTCAAAAATGACAATTTTATGTATCCAAACACATTTTGTGAAATAAAAAATGTGGAAACTTAATGTCAATTAATAATATACATTGTTCACTAAGGCATCTCACTCCGTCTTCAACATTTTGTGGTGTCATATCAATTTTTCATTCTAATGTCAAGTTTTAATAAATATTGGTATCCCACATATACTGTTGAAGGGGAGCTATCCGGAAAATGAATTCATGCAATATCGTAGTATAATTTTTCTCCCCATGGAATTTTTCATGTCAAATTTTAATCAATTGGTATTTCAAATACTAAATGTTTTATTATTTAAAATAAGGGGAGAAAATGTGATTAAAATATGTTATAGACGAATGTGATCTTTAAGACTCTAAGTGCAACTCTTTCCTTCATGTGCTAAACAATTTCGAATCTCGGAGCACATGTGTAGGGGGAGTATTTGAAAATAACAATGTCAGAAAATGGTTTTATGGTTCGATCTCATACCCAACAACCTATTAATTTCACGACGATTCTGAAGTCATAAGGTGGTTAGGTTAGGAATAAGTCCTACGATCCAACCAGAACCGGAGGGATCTACCCAAGGACACTCCATAGTTAGAAATAGCAGTCCTTAGGTATGATTGGAGAAGAATGTGTATAAGGGAAAAATGCAGACTAAGATTGAGCTAACACTGGAACAATCACAACAAGGTGTTAGTAATGACGTCTTGGTAAGCATTGAAGGGGTTGAAGAATGAAAAAGAAATGTATGGATAAAGGGTGAAAAGAAAGAAGCCCTCCTTACACCTTAGGCAGAAACCGGGTCAATACATAATCTATCAAAATCACAAAGATGATTGTTGATATTGAAGACGACATCATGGACCCAGTGATGCAATGCACAACCCTTCCCAGCCATTCGGGTTTCTCTCAAAAGAAACTTGTCTCATTTGTCACGGAGATACACACGTTATCTATTGACATCTCACTCCGAGATTGTTGATATTGAATAGGTGGCAGTCTGCTCCAGCCTCCGATTACTAAAACCAAAAGTGCACAAATCGAGTCTAGAGCCAAGAAGAGATCAAATTATAAATCTCATTAGGACACAATGTCAAAATACACTTGTTGAACACCATAAAGTTCACAAGTTGTAACAAAGAGTCCTACGCATTATCCTTGAGATCTTGCCAGAACATCCGAGTGATACTTAAGTATTCACAGTGAAGATGGAAATCCTGCTTGAGCCAACATCAAACAAGCTCTTGGTAGGTGACTTGCAAGATTCTATATGAATCAAGCTTGTGATAACTGGATATCAATTTTGGTCCAGTAAATGAATTGACGACTTAATCAGAAAGATAGTAACTATCTGATTCACTCTTACCGTGTTGTCTGCTTTGAGACGTTCCGGTAATGAGAACTAGCAAGCATGGTGAATCTAATACATCTGTGTTAGAAGATCCTACGCTTTGAGCTGGAAACCCTGTCAAGGAGATTCTTTGAATCTACCTGATCACAGGTATAGTATTTATACTATAAAACGGGAAACCGGAGGTTAATGCAACCGAAGTCAAGATGAATGACAAAGCCATATTCATCTTTTATTGCTAACTGTCTTATTTCAGGTTTAGACGACGGTGTTGCAGCCTCATTCCAGCGAAGTCGGATTCATAAACCACATGCTCATACTCAAGCTTTCAAAGTCAATCATTCAACGTCAAGATAGTTGATTCTAATCTTCCCCACCATCAAAGAGCCTCAAAGTCAAATAAAGAATCATCAATTGGGGAGATTGTTAGACTTATAATCACATATGTCAAACAAGAATGTAACAAGTATGAGCATGTTGGTCAAGAGCACAAGTTGATCAAGGAAGTCAAATCAAGATGATTCATGTCAAGGAGATGATGCAAGATAACGATCTCAAGAACTCAAAGTCAAAACATAAAGGCTCAAAAACAAGATCACAAAGCATGAATGAACAAAGCCATTACAAACAAGACAAGACCAAAACAAGGCAAAGCATAAACGTCAAAAGTCATATCTTCAACGTCAAGGGAGACAATGATAAATCAAAGCAAACTCCTACAAGAATGTCATCAGTGGTACGGAGGAGTTTGAAGAAAGAGACCTCAACATTGGGGGAGATTGTTAGCCTTAATTATATTAAGTCAAACAAGAATGTTATCGGTCTTACAAAGTCAAACTAGGTCTTGTATTGTAATAGGCTAGTCGGGTTCAACGGGCTTGGTTTGTAATCTAATATTGTCCGTGTTTCGGGCTCAAAGCCCAAGATATGCCAAGCCCGGCCCATGTAGAAAGCCCATACGCCTACTAGTTGGCATTGGGTATAAAAGGACCCTCTCCACACATGGAGAGGGTGTTGGTTTTCATTTGCATAGTTTATGTGTGTGTGTAAAACCTCCCATCCCACTCTTTCATCTTTAATCTAATCTTCTATCTTTTCCTTCTCTCTTTTCTCTTTTCTATTTTTGCTTATTGGTATGGCTTATCTTGTGTTTGGATAGCTTATTATCTTGGGATAACAAGTGTATCAAGTAACTCTAAGATCCCATTTTATATCTCCACCATAAACTAGAAACATATATTTAGTATCCCGAAGATATTTTAGAATGTTCTTAACAACAGTCCAGTGTAATTCTCCTGGATTCTGTTGAAATTGGCTTGTTATGTTCTGAGCGAATGCAACGTTAGGTCTAGTGCATCTTATTGCATACATGATAGATCCCACAGTCAAGGTGTAAGGAACTCTTTGCATGCGCTTCACCTCAACAGGTGTTGAAGCACCTTGAGTTTTACTCAATCTTGCCTTCATATAACTGCAGATGCAATATTGGTACCAAATTCATTCCAAACAATTGATTAAGAACTTAAACATTGTAAGATGGTATGTATAAGATACTTCCATTAAGGGGAAAAATTAGATTTATAAAAAGTAAGTTTATCAGAAAGCTTTTCATACCTCATCAATTGAAGGTTTTCAAAAATTTCAGTACTTGTTAGACAAGCAATACCATCCTCATCATTAAAGTGAAGATCTCTCCTCACAGATGATTCTGTTATTACTAATAGTTCTTGCCACAACTGTGGGCACGTATTTGTTTTCATTATTGACTATTTTGTACTTTACAATAGACAACAACTGCACAATATGATGAGTGACACTCCGTAGATAGCTTCGAGTCTTATAATTAAAGCATATCGTATTGGGTTAGCATTTATAAAGTCCACAATCTCATCAAAATCAGCATTCTCGGGAGCAGATTTTACTAAGTAATTCAACCATGTTATGTAATCAGCAACATTAAGATTTAGAGGCCTGCAAATGATGATAATTGTTGAAATCGGTGATGAAATTGAGTTTGGGTTTGTAGTTGATAGAGTATTAGAAATATTAATAATGAATATGGTGTGATTGTATGTGCTTAAATAGGTAATAAAGGAACCTATATGCGAAGTACTGTTTTATAGACTAGAACTACGATACCCTCAGAGCAGTGTTAACACCAACGTAAAACCTAGCATTAGTAAGTAGCCTGGCAGTACTAACTTTTACTTAGCAGTACTAACTTTTGCCCAGCAGTACTAAGTAATGCTCAGCAGTACTAAGTAATGCCCAACAGCATTAACTTTTGAGTTACCAGTTTTAACCTCAATTCCATCCTCAACAGTTGTTGCATTCCATTTCAACCATCCTTTGTGAATAATCTGCTATAAATTGACACAATTAACCTCCCCTCAACCAATACTTTAAAGGTTAAGCATTCTAATACTTGCAATCAGATATTGAAATTTGCCAACATCAAATGATTTTGTGAGTAAATCTCATGGCAAATATGATATGTTGAATCTTAATCTCTGATAAAGTGATGCCTAATCTCAATATGCTTTGTCTTTGAGTGAAAAACTAGATTCTTCACAATGCAGATAGTACTCTCATTGTTAATGAAAATCCTAGTGTTCATAAAGTTGTATCCATAATCAAGCAATTGATTTTGGATCAATAACACTTGTCCACAACAATTTGATGCATCTACATATTCTGCTTTAGTTGTAGAATTTGTCACTACAGTTTACTTTTTGCATTGCCATGAAATCAATCTACTCCTAAGAAATTGACAACCTCCAGTTGTAGATTTCCTGTCTAAACTTTGCAAACAGCATAGTCACTATAGTATAACGTTCTAAAGTCAAATGGTGAACGTCCTTAGGATACCAAAAGGCCCCAATATAGGTTGACCTTTCAATTATCTAAAATGTCTTTTCATAGCATGAAGAGTGAAAAACTTTAGGGGTGTGATCTGAAATCTTGCATCATGCACATACCAACAAACATATACAGGCCTGAAGAATGTTAAATACATCAATGAGCCAATCTTGATCTATATAGAGTAACAACAACATTTCAACATTTTCATCCATCATCAAAGGCTTTTGAAAGTCCCATAGGGTGTAACTTGCTGTCTTCAAAATTGAAAAAACCAAACTTCTTTCAAAATTTCATCATCCACATACTTGTCTTGGCTAATAAAAATCCCATCTTCCTTTTGCATCACCTACAATCCTAAGAAGAAAAGTGGGGTCTTATCTCAACCAAAGAACTCATCTAAGAACTTCTTTGCATTAATTTCTTAAACTCAGTGCATAACTCCTTCCTTAGTAGATCAAAAAATGATATCATCAACATATACTTGACTATGTAGAAAATATATACAACGTTTGACCTTTTTAATGGAAACAAAAGTTTTTATACTATTTGACCTCTCAAAATCCATTGTCTAATAAATAGTAAGATAAGTCTCATACCAACTTTAGGAGCTTGATGTAGGCCATATAATGCATTTTCTATCTTATAAACTCTATCAGGGAACTTTGGATCTTCAAACCCTGGAGGTTGATAGATATAAATTTCCTCTTCAATCTTGCCATACAAAAATGCACTCTTCACATCCATATGGTAAACAACAAAGTTTATGAATGAGGCATAGGCTAAGAACATCCTAATTGCTTCAATCCTAGCAACTAGATCAAAAACCGCATCATATTCTATTCCCTCTTCTGAAAGTGTAACCCTGTGCAACCAGCCTTGCTTTGTTTCTAACAACAATACCTCTCTCACCTTTCTTGTTCTGTAGAACTCTAATTTGTCCCAATGCCTCTGCCTATTGAAAATCAACCAATCCAAACCTTTTGCAATTTAAACTGTAGAAGCTCATCCTGTATTGCTTTTATCCAGCTTGGATCTGTCAAAGCTTGAATCACCTTCTTGGGTTCTACTTGTGATAGAAAACAAGCAAATAAACAATTCTGAAAGTCTTTATGGTTGATTCTCTGTTGCACTGAACTAAACATACCATGTTCAGTCACACTCTTTGTCATTCTTCTAGTTTGAGGTGATGAATGTATATCTCTAATGATGTCTTCAAGGGGATGATCCTTGTGAAGTCTGGTAGTTAGAATAGGACTGACAGGCATAAATATATTTAAATTGTTCATGTAAGCCTTTGCATCATTATCTTCATCATCATCTGAATAGACAATTTCTTCCAAATTAGGCATATTTGGATCATCAACACATCCATAGACTATATTTTCATCAACAACATTATCCTCTATGCCAGCAACATTAACGGTTTGACTAACAGTATTAATATAATATTGTTAGTGTTGTTGATATTTGCATCCTTCTCTTGATTAACTCTTGGCTCCTCTGTACTTGGAACCTCACTATCTTTATTCTCTGAATCTTCAGCATCCTTCTTTTCCACCTCCCCTGATGGTTTAAATCCAGCATCAGGGGAATCCTTTAAACTAGAAGAGAATTGTAGATCTTGAGGCCATAATAGTAGCAGTATGTAATCTTTTCCATGTATTGTCTCCACTCTGGCTTTACATGCATCATCACATGCTTTTGTACCTGCATTAGCATTAGATTGATTCCCTGTAACAACTGGCTTATAGTTCATAGATTTTGTTAGTGCATCTATATCAAAAAGCCATTCTGGTCCACTCCTTGCAACATTAGGTTTATTTTCAAGAAAAGTAATATGCAAGGTCTCCTTTACTATCCTGGTTCTACTGTTAAATACTCTAAATGCTTTACTATTAACAGAGTATCCAACAAAGAATCCCTCATCAACCTTCCCATCAAGCTTACCTAGATGATCTAAGGTATTAAGAATTGTAACAGGTACACCCAAAAGGTCTCATAAAGCATTAAACTTGTGTTCTACCAAGGAAAAGTTCAATTAAGGGGTCTGTTGTAAGGCTTTTAATTACTAAAACACCCTATTTTATACATAACAAAGCGGTATAACTGCTTCAGCCCAAAAGGTAGTGGGTAACTTTGAATCAGCTAGCATAGTCCTAGCAGCCTCAATTAGTGTTTCATTTTTCCTTTCAGCTACTCCATTTTGTTGTGGAGTCCTAGCAACACTAAATTCTCTCTTAATCCCTTTCATCTCACAGAACTGATTCATTTCCTTATTCTTAAATTCAGTTCCATTGTCACATCTAATTATTTTGACTCTGTGATTTATTTGATTTTCTATTCCTGTTATTCCACTTGTCTTATCCTTAGTTGCTAAAAAGAAAACCTAACTAAATCTACTAAAGTCATATGTGACAACTAGGCAGTACATCTTTTTCATTATACTCTTTACAAAAGTTGGACCAAATAAATCCATGTGCAACATTTGTAAAGGTTGACTGATTGAGCTTATAGTCTTGGTCTTACAAGAAGCTTTATGTTGCTTTCCTTCCTAACAAGCAACACATGTGTGATCATTTTAAAAAATCTTTGAAGGTAAACCTCTTATAAGATTTCCCCTCACAAGTTTGATCATGAAGTTTTGTAAATTTAAATGCCCCAAGCCTCTATGACCAAAGTTAGACTCATCTAATGAGGCCGATTTGTAAAGAGACAAGTTAGACCTCCTTGAGGAACAACATTCCTTAAATCAACACTGTACATGTTATCCTTTCTAGGAACTTTAGGCAAAACATGACTTTCATCAAGTAGCTTAAAGTCAGGAGACAAAACAACACATTCAGTGTCTGTAAAAAGAACACTATTCTTCTTGTCACAAATTTGTGAGACACTAAAAAGGTTAAACTTAAGCTCTTTAACAAAGTACACATCTTCAAAATCTAATTTACCTGTACTGATTTTACCTTTTCCAGTAATTTTCCCTCCTTGTACTACCTCCAAATGCAACAAATCCTCCATTAATTTCTTTATAATCTTATAAGAATAAGGATGCTGTTTCATGTCATGTGCCTAGAGCATCCACTGTCAATCACTCCTTTATCTTTCAAATCTTGTTTTGGATTGCCCTCGGTGTCTGAGCTTGAAGAACTTGAAGAAGTATAGGCCATAAGTGCAAAATTGGTAGGTCCTTCTTTAGCCTGGTCACTCTAATCATACCCAAATCCATCTTGAGCCATCAAAGGTTTTGCATATGTTGTTTCCTCCAACTGCACAATCCTTCTGTTATCATCCCTGTTTTCTATATCTGAAGCTTAGAGCCCTACAATCCTGAACAAAATGACCTCTTCTGTGGCATCATAGCATTCCACCTTGGTCTTTGTCAAGCCTAATGGTATCAGTCCCATAACAACCTAGATTCCTTCCTGTCTTCATGAGAAATCTCCTTGCTCTCCATTGTCAGCATTGCATCTGCACATCAAGTCTATCTCCTCTAAATACACAGGATTAATTTGCTAAATCTTCATTTTCAAATTGTGAACTGTTAGAACTAACTAAGCAAAGAAGGAGTAATACACAACATCACTTAGATATCAACATTTGGTACAAGAAGAAGCATTATTCTTGAAGGATTAGCAGCTGAAACCATGAGTATGGTCCGTAACTCTTCAATAGGAGTCTTGCTAGTAGATATTTGGAAGAACACAAAAGCTACGCTTTTTGTGTGGTTTTTCGTTTGTTGCTAGATCTGACTCATGATTTCAGCTTTCAAAAATCTTCAGATTGTTGACAAGTCATCAAAAAGCTTAGATCTTCTAAAATCAGTTTTTATCCTCAAAATCAGGTAATGAGTCTTCACCATCAGATTGCGATGACATACCTTAATAACTTTAGATTTACAAAATCTTCTTGAGCGAGAGAAAATAGTTTACCCTGAATCTCTAAGTTGACTCGATAACTTTTTCGCAGCTGATCAATTATAGAGTCCAGTCAATTCCTTCTGAAACTTTATTTCATTGAAAACACATACTAAACTATTTTAGAAGTGTCTTTTGTACTTTCTTTGACTCCTTATTACCTCTAAACCTCTTCTTTATAACTTACATCAGAGTCTTGGCACTTTTGTTGGTGTTGAACTTTAGTTGATGTATCATATAGGGATAGCCATCAATAGAGTACCATCTACGCCTTAACATCATTCTTCCTATGCTGACTTTCTGTTCAGCAGTAATTAAGGAAGTACAGATGTCTCAACACCATCAACAGTTCTTAGTATGGCCAAGGGGTGAGGACTCCATTATAAATTACTTCCCAAAGAGCATAATCAGATCATTAAGACAGTATTGTTTCGACATTCCTTATCGTCCAAAGCTCAAATTGTGCCTCTGATTGACTCATGGAAGTTTTGCAACAGAACCACTTGGCAGATACTACATACCATCTTTTCTTTGAAAAAAATAAGATCTTTGTGTGTATAATGAGTTCTTTTTTATATTCAATAGATTTCGCTAATACAACTCTATACCACTTGTTATTAAGTAAGTCCACTTGTAATATATCTGCATAGCTTGTAAAAGCTTAGTTGTATTGAATAAATACTAAGATAACTATGGTAGACAACTTTGGTTGAAAGTATCAAAGACTATGCGGAATCTAGTCTAATAGATTCTAAGAAGAATAGTAATGAAAACATTGTATACAAACAAGAGTTGCATAAAAATACCAAAACTTTAAAAGCCCTCAATCTAGTTAATACGAACACTCTTGATAGGTGTTAGGGTTATACAAAACCATAAAAGCTATATATGACTAAATAATAAAGAATGAGATTGTAAAGTGAACTACATGCTTAGGGTCTCCTTTATACACCAATGGAACCCTATAGCTTACAATGTGTTTTTCTACTTCATACATTATCATTCTAAAACTATTCTCATTCCTATCTACTAAAGGCAGAAATAATATATAACAATAATAGTAGCGTAGAAATCTTAACTCTAAGCCATGCCAAAAAACACTCCTACGAGTCTTTAAACTCTTACACTAGCGAAGTTTGTAACCTTACAACTAAAAGTAGTAATATGATCTTAGAATATTTTCTGCATGTGACATCAGCAGTAGAAACATAAACCACCAATAGTAACTATCATAACTAGGCAGCGGTATACTCAATAGCATCTAAGAAGACTTTATCCAACCAAACTTCAGACTTGTAAATAACTATGCAACGAAAAAAACATATACAATGCAACCCAATATAAGATGTTTAGATTCTCTCATTATACTTGAATGTAAAACTAAAATTCATAACATATATAGCGAAACTAGAAAATCCACATCACATGTACCTTGTCAAAGCATATAAAGATTACCAAAGCTGTGGTAAAGGATCAAACCACCACCGCTAGTCGGCAAGCATTAATTCATACACTAACCAAAGGACGATCATTTTAAAGGGTTGTGGTGTAAGATGTAAAAGATAACATTTCATTGAAAGCGAAAACAGAAATGGGATTTAACATTTGGAGTTGCTTGGGAATTTGCGGATAGAAAGGGTTTAGCTAATTATTTACACGAATAATCACGTTGGTTGGTGCTAAGCCCTAGAACTTAGAGCGAGTTATAGCAAACTATACATCAAGTTCTTTTTCTTTTTCTTTTCTATTTTTAATAACATAATACATCAATTACATGGGTTTATAACACGAACCACCTAACTCTATGAGCTTTTACATGCTCGAATATTTTCAATCTAACTAATGACCCAATTGAGGTAAATCAAAATTAACATGGAGAACATACTAACAAACAGTATGGTGTAGGTGACTTAACTTTCTTCCCCATATCTTCGTGTGAAATAAATACTACCATGAATCCCAATCAATCCCAAAAAACTACTGTATTTACAATGATACTTGAGACTTAGCAACCGTGTACTCATATTAACTTGTGTTATGAACATAATAATGTACTAAAAGTAGTACATAAAATGGTAGGTCTAAGCATTTGGTGTAACGATTGTGTAAGGGTGAACATACTCTTCATTAATATTCTGGCCTACTAAATAACCAAGAAATTATGATAACCGATGAAAAAGGAGATAGGCTCAGAAGGGATGTGTACTAGGGATATATCCAGACACTAAAAATGAGTGCATGTGCAAGAAGTGTGGGATAGTTATAATTGATCGATATGTTTCCATACTATAACAATTACAGTTTAAAACATAGGTTAATCCTAATGTCTCTATTATCAATAAAATCTTAATACTAATACTAGTCGACTCGAGATGCAATCACAAAACAAGTTCTAAGAATTAATATATCGTACCGGTATAGGCTCGATATAATATTAATACACGATCTTAATGCTCCAAAAAAGAGCGACAAAGACCACACGTACACATCCGTAACGACGGAATAGATACATATGGCTACTCACTCTTTAACTCTAGAAAGCTAAAGGTATAAACTATCTTGGGGTGGAATAATACCTCGAATACCAAAAGATCAAAGATCGAACCTACATTTTTTAGGTGAAATTCAGTATGGGTTTTTAGTGCTTAGACATATACATTTCCTATCATGAGACGGCTATAAACTCGGTTTTTCGTCGGTAAGTGCATAAAAAAAAATTAAATTTAGTTCAAACTACCTTTTATGCTAAGTTTTATATACTACCCATCCATTTTAAGGATACATGCAAATAAGAAAATAATGAACGGTGTCTAAGTGCTATTTTCCCCCTACACTAAGTTGAACAATGTCTCCAGTGTATCTATAGAAGTAACTAACTAAGAACGAATAAAAAGGAAACAGAAAATAATTAAAAGAAAGACATAGTAACTAAGTACCTTTGGATTGCTCCATATGGAGAAGAAATAATGTGATAACTAGGTTAAAGATCTACCTCAAGAATCATCCAATGAAACTTCCTAAGAATTTACCAATCTACTTCCTCAATCAATATAACCTGTAATCAAAAGACAAAAGACAACTACACCAAGACAGTAAAATGTACATATATATAATAATAACATGTGTGAAGTTTAGGTTTGACTCTATAAAACCAGTAAATATAGGATGAGAGAATTGGAAACTAAGGGTTTTTGCAAGTTTATAAAAGGAATTATAAGCTTTCTTAAGATGTGTATACAGAGTTTTATTTTCAAAAAAAATACTTAAAATTTTTGAGATTTTCCTGTAACTGGGCGTTTGAACCCTGCCATTTCATTTAGATTTTCCTACTTCGTCACAAGGAGTCGTAGTGATGGCGTCGCCGTGTAAATCAGTGACGCGTCTCCCAACCACTGTGAAAACCTCATTTTCTTTGTTTTTGCGATGAAAATTTTCCGCACAAATTCATTCTTATAAATGTTATTATTCCTGTACCAAAATGCTGAGCATAAAAACTTGAGAATATAACAATTCAATCATATGACTCGAAATTGACCAATTAAATCTAAACAATTTATTTCAAATTGTTTGATATGGTTCTGAAAAACAAGATAAATACAAAAAAAAAAAAAAAAAAAAAAAAAAAAAAATTTTTAAAAAAATTCCCTATTATTTATGCTTTGTTTTAAATACTTTGATGCAAATATGCGAAGTTACAAACAAGCAAAAGCATGAATACAAAACTAATTCAGAGACATATATAACAATACTATCAAGAATTAAAACACACAAGACACAACCTAAATGGGTTGCCAAAAAAAAGAAAAGTAAATATTGGGTTGCCTCCCAAAAAGTTGCTTTCTTTAATTTATGAGTCTTGTAGGCTAGACCGAAGTCACAAACTCCTATATGAACGTGCACTTCATGAATTCTTCACGTATCCCGAATAGAGTCAGACATACAATTCATGACTTGTTAATCCATTATGTATTCGGACCTAGTTAAAGTAATTTTTTGCACATAAATGGATTTACTTTCATATGCTCTTTTAATACCCTTAAGTTTGGTTTTCCATATCTTAGCACTAGATAGTGAGATCTTACTCCAATTGATACGTGCCCCTAACATTAAATCTGTATGGTTCATGGAATTTGGAATTGTAATTATCAAAGATCATTTGAAAAAACATATCAGATAAATGATGCAATGGGATACCAATATCAACTTTTCCCATAATACATAACATGTTTGTTACCTAGACAATCGATAAAGGTGGCAACTTGCAGAGAGTATTTTATTGACAACTCCACTGGCCTCATTTTTATATTTTTGATTGAGTGTCCTTGTTGGAGCGCGATGGACTTTAGTTATTGGTCAACCTTTTTTCCTATTCATGCTTGCTCTTGAATTGGAAAAAAATGAAAAAGAAGAACAAACGGGATAGGTATTTATGAATGAAGATAATCCAATAGCACAAAAGAAGATATGAAATAAGTAAAAGTATAATTGTATAGTGGTATTACGGACCTAATAATCTTTACTTACAGTTTGTACAAAGCTCAACAACGACTATATTGCTTCATAATTGGATCAAGGTAGCACTAAGAGCTGGAGACAAATAGATATGTTTCGTAGAGTATTAAATGCCAACATTGATAACCATATCTCTTGCATTAAAAGATCATCAGTCTCTTTAAACCCGATCTCCAACTAATAATTTAAATTTTGACTTTGAATAAACTGAATTCATCCCTTGTGACTAACCATCTGACTAAAAGGTTAACATATTGTATTTGATGTCGGTATAATATTGTTCTATATAAGATGGTTTAAAATTTCTATTTTTTATTATCGTTAATAGGTAAATCAATGGCCTTAATGTCTTCATGTACATGTACAATTATCAATAAACTTGCTTACATAATTATATAGAGTTTACGTCAAAACCATAAAAATAATTAGACCAAACATTACTACTATGCGTAAAAAATCTAGTATAATATACAATTTTATAAAAGTCATAATTACCAAAACAAAAAAATAATAAACCAATAAATTACAAATCATATCCCCCCCAATATCGGGCGGGGCTTAACCACTATTGATATATATATATATATATATATATATATATATATATATATATATATATATATATATAAATATATACATATATATATATATACACACATATATATATATATAGGGATGGGATCATGAGAAAACCTAATTTCGTGATAACCCAGAAAACTAAACAAATGCCCCAAAAAAACCAAACAGAATGCCTCTAAATATTTCAGGCTAAAATTGTTTTTCAGGCAAATATGGCATCGATTTACTCTCTGTAAAAACCCAAAAAAACCAAACAGATGCCCTAAAAAACTAAACAGATGCCCTAAAAAACTAAACAGATGCCCTAAAAAATCTTTTATATAGCCTGAAAAAATTAGGGCATCTGTTTGGTTTTTAGGGCATCTGTTTGGTTTTTTTCTGGGTTTCCACCGAAATTAGGTTTTCTCCTGATCCACCCTATATATATATATATTGTGTATATAAATATATTATGTATATAAATATAAATATATATATAAAATAATTATATATATATATAAATATATAAATATATAAATATAATAATAGTGGTTAGAGCCCGCCCGATAGCGAATGATTTTGTAATTATTGTTATATTTTTTTGTTTTGGTAATATTGACTTTTAAAAAATGTATATTATACAAAGATTTTTTACGCATAGTAGTAATGTTTGTCTATTATTTTATGGTTTTTGACGTAACTATATATAATTTGTAGCAAGTTTATTGAAAATTGTACATGACAAAACATTAAAAGCCTTGTACATTAAGTAATAAAAAATAGAAATTAACCCTATATAGGAACATATACCGACATCAAATACAAAAGTTAACCCTTTTAGTTCCAAAATGGTTAGTCACAAGGGACTGAATTCAGTTATTCAAAGTCAAATTTAAATATTAGCTGGCCGATCGGGTTAAGAGCACTGAAGATCTATCTAAATGCAAGAGGATTGGTCATCAATGTTGCGCATTTAAACTCTAGAAACATATCTATTTGTTCTCCGCTCTTACGTGCCTACCTTGATCCAATTATGAAGCAATCAGCTCGTCCTGTTGAGCTTTGACAAACTGTAATAAAGATTATAGGTCCGTAATACACTAACATATACTTTTACTTTTTATATCTTCTTTTCTGCTATTGGTTATCTCTTCTAAATACCATCCGTTTGTTTCTTTCTTTTTCCTTTTTTTCAATTCAAGGATCAAGCATGATTAGAAAAAGGCTGACCAATATCTAACGTCATCCGAGCTCCAACACAAGGTCACTCAATCAAAATATAAAAAATGGGCAGGTGGAGTTGTCAATAAAATACATCAGCAAGTTGACACTTATCGATTGCCTAAGGTAACAAACACTGTTATGATTATGGGGAAGTGTTATTGGTACCCATTGCATCATTTATCTGATTAATGTCTTTCAACATGATCTTTGATAATTACACATTCCAAATGCCATGAACCATACCTAGATTTAAACGTTAGGGGCACGTATCATGGAGTAAGATCTCACCTATCCTTGTGCTAAGATAGAGAAACCTAACTAACGGGTTTAAAAATGCTTATGAAAAGAATAAATTTATGTGCAAAAATTACTTAAACCTAGGTCCCGAATACCAAATGGATAAAAGTATGAAGGAATGGCTCATTCGGGGATACGTGAGAATTCATGAAGTCACGTAAGGACGTGTGACTTCGAGTCTAGCTACAAGACTCATAAATAAAGAAAAGCACTTTTTGGGAGGCAACCCAATATTTACTTTTCTTGCACATTAGGAGTGTCTTGTGTGTTTTAATTCTTGATAGTTTGTTTTATTATGTTTGAGTTAGTTTGTAATCATGCTTTGCTTGTTTGTAACTTCGCCTTATTTGCAATCAAAAGTATTTTACAACAAAATAAATATAGGGGAATTATCTGGTTTTTAGAACCATATTCAAACTTGAAAATAAAATAGTTTAGATTAATCGCGTCGATTTCGATCATATGATTGAATTGCTAATTCTCAAGATTTTATGCAGCATTTTGTACAGGAAAATAACATATAAGAATGAGTGCAGGAAAATTTTCATCAAAAACAAAAAATGAGTTTTCACAGAGCGTGGAGACGGCGTCACGATTTACACGCGACGCCATCACTACGACTCCTGTGACGACGTCAGGATATACCTGATGGCGTCAAACGCCCAGTTACAGGAAAACTCAAAAATTTTAAGTATTTTTGAAAATAAAACTTGTACAACACTTAAGAAAGCTATAATTCTTTTATAAACTTGCAAAACCCTTAGTTTAACAATTCTCTCATCCTATATTTACTGGTTTATAGAGTCAACCCTAAACTCACACTGTATATTATTATATCGTACATTTTATGCTTGGTGTAGTTGTCTTTGTCTTTGATTACAGGTTATATTTGATGAGAAGAAGCTTGGTAATTCTTAGGAAGTTTCATTGGATGATTCTTGGAGGACGATTTAACCAGTTATCACATATTTCTTCTCCATTATTGAGCAAACCAAGGGAGTACTAGTTTCTTTTAATTATTTTCTTTTCCTTTTATTCGTTCTTACGGGTACTTCTATAGAACATTGGGGACAATGTTCAACTTAAGTGTAGGGGAAAATAAGCCTTAGAAACTATCTTTCATTTTCTATTTGCTTTATCCTTAAAATGATGGGTAGTATATCAAAACATAGCATAAAAAGGTAATTTTGACCTAAATTTAATTTTTTTATGACACATACCGACGAAAACCGAGTATTAATAGCGTCTCATGGATAGGAATGTATATGACTAGCACAAAAACCCTCAGAATTTCACCCTAAAAATGTAAGAGTTCACCCGTTTAGATCTTGAGGATACGGGAAACAATTCCCACCCCAAGATAGTTTATACCTTTAGCTTTCTAGAGTTAAGGAGTGAGTAGCCATATGTATCTATTCCGTCGTTACGGATGTGTACGTGTGGTCTTTGTCGCCTTTTTTGGAGCATTAAGATCGGTATTAAATTATATGAGTATACCGGATAGTAAAATTAAATAAGTTCTAGAACTGTTTGGTGTAGCATCTCGAGACCGCAAAGATAAGTATTAATGATTTATTGATAAGAGACATTAGGATTAACCTATGTTTTAAACCTGTAATTGTTATGATGGACACATCGATCATATAACTATCCCACACCCTTGCCATGCACTCATTTTTAGTGCAGGATATCCCTAGTACAACCCTCTGAGCCTATCCTTTTTCACGGTTATCATAATTTTCTGGTTAAGCCAGAATATTAATGAAGAGTTTGTCACCCTTAAACCAATCGTTACACCCAAATTGCCTTAGCCTACCTTGTATGTACTCCCACTTTTAGTACATTATTGATGGTTGTTACCCAGTAAATATTGAGTACACGGTTGCTAAGTCCCTATCATTGTAAATACAGTTTTGGGATGATTGGGATTCATGGTAGTATTTATTTCACAGAAGAATGGGGAAGAAAAGTTAAGTCACTACCCCCATACGTTTGTTAGATGATCTCCATGTTATTTTGATTTACCTCAAATTGGGTCATTAGTTAGATTGTAAATATCGAGCATGTAAAAGCTCAAGTGTAGGGGTACGTGTTATAAACCCCATGTATGATGTATTATGTTATTAAAAAATAGAAAAGAAAAAGAAAAAAGATTGATGTATAGTTTGTATAACTTCGTCTAAGTTCTAGGCTTAGCAACCAAACTTAAAAAAGCAACGAGTATTCGTTGTAAATAATAAGCAAACCCTTCATATCAAATTCACACCAAAGCCACCCACATGTATCCCATCCGTTTTCGTTTCAATGAAATGTTATCTTTACACTACACCCCACAACCTTTAAAAGACCTCTTGTATCGTGAAGAATAATGCCTTTGCGCCTATCGGTGGAGGTTGTTCTTTACCAAGACCTATGGGTAATTTTATGCTATGACAGGTAATGAGTGTTGATTTTCTGTTTCCCCATTATGTTATAATTTATTATACAACCAAGTGAAAGAGAGAATCCTAAACACTTATATGAGGTGCTAGTATATGTTTTTCGTGCTGTTATTACAAGTCTAGAAGGTTTGTTGGGATTAAAAGTCTTCTTAGTGCTATTGAAGTTACCGCTGCTAGTTATGAAGTTACTACTGGTGGTTATGTTTCTACTGCTGATGTACACTGAAAGAAATATTTCGTAAGTCCATTACTACTTTTAGTTGTATAAAGTTACAACTGCTAAGTGGTAAAGTTAAGACTGTTAAGTGTTTTGCTGCTGAGAGTTAAGTTAGATACTCTTATTGAATTATTATTTACAAGCTTTAGAGATAGGAATGAGATATTTTAGGAAAAGATA
Source organism: Tanacetum coccineum (assembly GCA_026074375.1). Taxonomy (NCBI): domain Eukaryota; kingdom Viridiplantae; phylum Streptophyta; class Magnoliopsida; order Asterales; family Asteraceae; genus Tanacetum; species Tanacetum coccineum. The sequence continues at coordinate 19,628 of BQNB010004508.1, read as the reverse complement.
TGTATGAGTAGAAAACACGTTGTAAGCCCATTAGGGTTCCTTGGTGTATAAAAGGAGACCCTAAGGCATGTAGTTCATATATCTCATTCTTCATATTTAGTCATATATAGCTTTAAGGTTTTGTATAACCCTAACACTATCAAGAGTGTTCGTATTAATATATTGAGGCTTAAAGTTTGGTATTATACAATCTTGTTTGTTACTGTTTTATTACTTATTCTTCTTAGTATCATAGACTAGATTCCGCATATCTTTGATACATTCAACCAAAGTTTCTACCATAGTTATCTTAGATTTATTCAATACAACTAAGCCTTTTACAAGCTAAGCAAGATCTATTCAAGTGGGATCAACAAGTGGTATCAGAGCTTGTTTGAGAAACTTTGAATAAGAAGAACCATTCTACACACAAGATCTATATTTTTCAAGAAAAGATGGAGTCAGTATCTGCACAAGTGGTTGCTGTTGCAAAACTTCCAGTGCTCAATCCAGGCAAATTTGAGCTTTGGAAGATAAGGATCGAACAATACTTCTTAATACTGATTATGCTCTTTGGGAAGTAATCTTAAATGGTGACTCACCCCTTGCACAACAAGAACTGTTGATGGTGTTGAGACATCTGTACCTCTTACTACTGCAGAACAGAAGCTAGCAAGGAAGAATGAGTTAAAGGCAAGAGGTACTCTATTGATGGCTCTCCCTAATGAACATCAACTAAAGTTCAACACCAACAAAAGTGCCAAGACTCTGATGTAAGTTATAAAGAAGAGGTTTAGAGGTAATAAGGAGTCAAAGAAAGTACAAAAGACACTTCTAAAATAGTAGTATGAGAATTTCAATGGAAAAAAGTTCAGAAGGACTTGACTGGATCTATGATCAGCTGCAAAAAGTTATCAGTCAACTAGAGATTCATGGAGAAACTATTTCTCAAGAAGATGTAAATCTAAAGTTATTAAGAAGTCTGCCTCCTATGGAAGACTCCATCCCTGATAAGGAGTAACAACTTGATTTAGAAGTCGAATATGGATGACTTGTACAACAATCTGAAGATTTATGAAGCTGAAATCATGGGGTCATCTAGCACAAACCAAAACACACAAAACGTAGCTTTTGTGTCTTCCAATATCACTAGCAGCACCAATGAAGCAGTTAACAGACTACTCATGGTGTTTCTGCTTCTAACTTCAAGAATAATGCTTCTACTTTACCAAATGTTGATAATCTAAGTGATGTTGTGATCTACTCCTTCTTTGCTAGTTAGTCTAACAGTTCACAATTAGAAAATGAAGACTTAAAGCAAATTAATCCTGATGATTTAGAGGAGATGGACTTGAAGTGGCAGATGGCAATGCTGACAATGAGAGCAAGGAGATTTCTCAAGAAGACAGGAAGGAATCTAGGTGTTAATGGGACTGATACCATTAGCTTTGACAAGACCAAGGTGGAATGCTATAATTGCCACAGAAGAGGTCATTTTGTTAGGGAGTGTAGGGCTCCTAAGCATCAAGATAATAGAAACAGGGAGATAACAAGAAGGATTGTGCCAGTTGAGGAAACAACATATGTAAAACCTTTGATGGCTCAAGATGGATTTGGGTATGATTGGAGTGACCAGGCTAAAGAAGGACCTACCAATTTTGCATTATGGTCCTATACTTCTTCAGTACTTTAAAAAACAAGCACAACACCGAGGCAATCCAAAACAAGATTTGAAAGATAAAGGAGTGATTGACAGTGGATGCTCTAGGCACATGACATGAAACAGATCCTATCTTATAGATTATAAAGAAATTAATGGAGGATTTGTTGCATTTGGAGGTAGTACCAAAGGAGGGAAAATTACTGGAAAAGGTAAAATCAGTACAGGTAAATTAGATTTTGAAGATATGTACTTTGTTAAAGAGCTTAAGTTTTAACCTTTTTAGTGTCTCTACAAATGTATGACAAGAAGAACAGTGTTTCATTTTTTCACAAACAACTGAATGTTGTTTTGTCTCCTGACTTAAGCTACTTGAGAAATCATGTATTGCTAAGTTCCTAGAAAGGATAACATGTACAGTGTGATTTAAGGGAATGTTTGTTCCTCAAAGGAGGTCTAACTTGTCTCTTTGCAAAGGCTACATTAGATGAATATAATCTTTGGCATAGGAGGCTTGGGCATATAAATTTCAAAACTATGAACAAACTTGTGAGGGGAAATCTTGTAAGAGGTTTACCTTCCAAATTTTTTGAAAATAATCACAAATGTGTTGCTTGTCAGAAAGGAAAGCAACATAAAGCCTCTTGTAAGACCAAAATTGTTAGCTCAATCTGCCAACCTTTACAGATGTTGCACATAGATTTATTTGTCTAACTTTTGTAAAGAGCATAATGAAAAAGATGTACTACCTAGTTGTCACAGATGACTTTAGTAGATTTAGTTGGGTTTTCTTTTTAGCAACTAAGGATGATACCAGTGGAGTCTTTAAGGCTTTTATAACAGGAATAGAAAATCAAATAAATCACAGAGTCAAAATAATCAGATGTGACAATGGAACTGAATTTAAGAACAAGGAAATGAATTAGTTATGTGAGATGAAAGGGATTAAGAGAGAATTTAGTGTTGTTAGGACTCCACAACAAAATAGAGTAGCTAAAAGGAAAAACAGAACACTAATAGAGGCTGCTAGAACTATGCTAGCTGATTCAAAGTTACATACTACCTTTTGGGCTGAAGCAGTTAATACTGCTTGTTATGTACAAAACAGGGTATTAGTAATTAAGCCTTACAACAAGACCCCTTATGAACTTTTTCTAGGTAGAAAACCTGCCTTAAGCTTCATGAGACCATTTAGGTGTCCTGTTACTATTCTTAATACCTTAGACCACCTAGGTAAGTTTAATGGGAAGGCTGATGAGGGATTCTTTGTTGGATACTCTGTGAATAGTAAGGCATTTAGAGTATTTAACAATAGAACCAGGATAGTAGAAGAGAACTTGAATATTACTTTTCTTGAAAATAAACCTACTGTTGCAGGGAGTGGACCAGAATGGCTTTTTGATATTGATACACTGACAAAATCTATTAATTATAAGCCAATTGTTGTAGGGAATCAAACTAATGGTAATGCAGGTACCAACGAAAGTATAGATGCAGGTCCAGATGAGAAGAAGACAGTACCCAGTCATGAGTATATACTGCTACCATTATGTACTTAAAATCCACCATTCTCTTCTAGTTTAAAGGATTCTCCTGATGTTGGATTCAAACCATCAGGGGAGGAGGAAAAGAAGCATGCTGGAGATCAAGAGAATGAAGATAGTGAAGTGCAAAATACAGAGGAGCCAAGAGTTAATCAAGAGAAGGATGAAAATGTTAACAGTACTAACAATATTAATACTGTTAGTTCATCTGTTAATGTTGATAGTATAGAAGATAATGCTGTTGATAAGAATATAGTCTATGGATGTGAAGATGATCCAAATATGCCTAATTTAAAAGAGATTGTCTATTCAGAAGATGTTGATGGTGTTGGTGCGAGGCTGACATGAACAATTTGGATACATTCATGCCTGTCAGTCCTATTCTAACTACCAGAATTCACAAGGATCATCCATTTGAAACAAATCATTAGAGATATACATTCAGCACCTCAAACCAGAAGGATGACAAAGAGGGTGACTGACCATGGTATGTTTAGCTCAGTGCAACAGAGGAGAACAAACCACAAAGACTTTCAAAATTGTCTATTTGCTTGTTTTCTATCACAAGTAGAACCCAAGAAGGTGATTCAAGCTTGACTGATCCAAGCTGGATAGAAGCAATGCATGATGAGCTTATACAGTTTAAATTGCAGAATGTTTGGATTTTGGTTGATTTACCAAATGGCAAGAGGGCCATTGGGACAAAATGGGTCGACAGGAACAAGAAAGATGAGAGAGGTATTGTGGTTAGAAATAAAGCAAGGATGGCTGCACAGGGTTACACTCAAGAAGAAGGAATATATTATGATGAGGTTTTTGCTCCAGTTGCTAGGATTGAAGCAATTAAACTGTTCTTAGCCTATGCCTCATTCATGAACTTTGGTGTTTACCAGATGAATGGTGAAGATACATTTTTTGTATGGAAATTAAAGAGGAAGTTTATGTCTGTCAACCTCTAGGGTTTGAAGATCCAAAGTTCCCTTATAGAATTTATAAGGTAGAAAAGGCATTATATGGCCTACATCAAGCTCTTAGAGCTTGGTATGAGACTTTATCTACCTATTTATTGGACAATGGATTTCAAAGAGGTCAAATAGATAAAACTTTGTTCATTAAAAGGGTCAAAGGTGATATTCTACTAGTTCAAGTATAGTTAGATGATATCATTTGGATCTAACTAAGAAGGTGTTAGCACTGAGTTTTGAGAAATTGAATGCACAAAAAGTCCAGATAAGTTTAATTGAGCTCACTTTCTTCTTAGGATTGCAGGTGAAGCAAAAGGAAGATGGAATTTTTATTAGCCAAGACAAGTATGTGGATGAAATTTTGAAGAAGTTTGGTTTTTCAACTGTGAAGACAACAAGTACACCTATGGAGACTTCAAAGCCATTGATCAAGGATGAAAAGCTGAAGATGTTGATGTTCACTTATATAGATCAATGATTGGATCATTGATGTATTTAACATCTTTAAGGCCTGATATTATGCTGCTGTATGTGCATGTGCAAGATTCCAAGTCACACCTAAAGTTTCACATCTTTATGCTGTGAAAAGAATCATTAGATACTTAAAAGGTCAACCTAAATTGGGCCTTTGGTATCCTAAGGACTCACCATTTGACTTGGAAGCTTATACTGATAGTGACTAAGCTGGTGCAAGTTTAGATAGGAAATCCACAACAGGAGGTTGTCAATTTCCGGGGAGTAGATTTGATTCATGCAATGCAATAAACAACAGTAGTTGCCAACTCTACTACTGAAGCAAAGTTTGTAGCTGGAGCTAATTGCTATGGTCAGGTTTTATGGATCCAAAATCAAATGCTGGATTATGGATATAACTTCATGAATAACAAGATTTTCATTGATAATGAAAGCACCATCTACATAGTTAAGAATCCAGTATTTCACTTAAAGACTAAGCACATTGAGATTAGGCATCACTTTATCAGAGATTCCAAAGAGAAGAAGGTTATTCAGATGATAAAGATTCATACAGATTAGAATGTTGCAGATTTGCTCACAAAAGCATTTGATGTTAGCAGATTTCAATATCTGTTTGCAAGTATTGGAATGCTTAACCTCAGATGTATTGATTAAGGGGAGGTTAATTGTGTTAATATGAAGCGGATTATACAAAAATGATAATTTGAATGGAATGGAAAAGCTGCTAAGGATGAAATTCAAGTTAGTGCTATTGGGCTAACTTTCTACTTGTAAGTATAATTAGTGCTGCTAGTTATACTTAATACTGCTTTGTTAATGCTGTTAGTTATACTTTACTACTATTTTTTATAATTAATATTGTGAGTATTGAGAGAAATAGTGAGCTGAAAAATAGAAAGAGAGGTGTGAAACAAAAATAGAAAGAGTGACTTTGTGAGCTAAAAGAAATGAGAGAAATTGGTAAGAATGAAAAACAGAAAGAGAGACGTGTGAAACAAAAATAGAAAGAGTGACTTTGTGAGCTAAAAGAAATGAGAGAAATTGGTAAAGAATGAAAAAAACATAAAGAGAGATGTATACATAAAAACAGACAGAGTGATTCAGTGAGAAAAAGAATTGAGAGATATAGTCAGAATAAAAATAGAAAGAGAGCTTGTGAGAATCAAAATTGATGATGGATTTTGGAATGAAATTGGAGTTAATGCTGGTGACTCAAAGTTAATGCTGTTAGGCATACACTTACTACTGCCAATGTTAGTTAATGCTGTTAGGCATAAACTTACAACTGAGTACTCGACGCTGGTTTAAGCTAATGCTAGCCAGGCATAACTTACTACTACAAGGCTTACTGCTAGATCAGTTAAATTCATGTAGGCTTAAACTAGTACTGGCTAGTTCAAGTTAATGCTGTTGAGGATGATTTCATAAATACTTTCGAATTGCGGGTTTCATATCAATCACATAATTTGATATCAATTCTTGGTATACCCTCTAATCATACAACCCTAAATCATTCATTCTTAATCATTCAAGACCCAAAATCAATGGCTGCCCTAAGTTGCTATTCACACAACATGGTCCCATTCTAGATAAACCCACTGAAAGAGATGGTATCGAGCAAATTTGTTAGATTTTTTGAATGCACATCCTTATCAAAATATGCAGTTAACGGTTATCCCCCAATCTATACTACATGTATTGAGCAATTCTAGGCTACTACAAAGGTGAAAACTGTTAATGGAGAAGTGCAGATTCAAGCCCTAGTGGATAAGAAGAAGGTGATCATCACTAAAACAAGTATAAGAAGAGATCTTCAACTTGCTGATGAAAATGGTACTGAATGTCTACCCAATGCTACCATTTTTGTAGAACTAGAAAGAATGGGTATGAAAATCTTACACAAAAGCTTACATTCTATAAAGCTTTCTTTTCACCTCAATGAAATTTCTATCTAATACATTCGGCAATGCCTTAGTGCAAAGACTTTGCTTGGAAAGAATTATACACTAATGGCCTCTGCCCAATTATCTATCTTGCCACAAACCAAAGATTTAACTTTTCCAAGTACATTTTTGATAATATGGTGAAGAACTTAGAAGGTGGGTTAAATTTCTAATGTATCCAAGGTTTGTGCAAGTATTCCTGGATAAACAAGTTGAAGGAATGTCCAAACATAAAAATATTTATGTTTACAACCTCTCACACAAGAAGGTCTTTGCATTACATGAAGAGGCAGGGAAAAGACTTTCTAATAGGATACACCTCTATTTCAACTATGATGGTTCACAGCTTAAGAAGAGGGTGGAGGTTTCTATAATGCCTACTGTTACCCAACACACACAAGAAAACCATTAAACAACCATCATCACCACAACCTTCAAAGAAAAAAGCCTAGGAACCAAAACAGGACCACATAGAATTCTTAACCAGTGGCCTAAACAGAAACCTATGCAGATGAGACTAAAAATGTGAAAAGTGTACCTACACATTCCAATGAGTCCCCTGCTTGTGGTGATGATAAGACTGAAAGTAAATAAATTAATGGAACTATGTACAACATTCACAAAGAGGTTTCTTTGACTTGGAGAAACACAAAGACCTCTCAAGCTGCAGAGATTGCTAAATTAAAGAAGGTCAAGAAGCTAGAGAGGAGGAATAAGTCAAGAACCCCAGGGCTTAAAATGGTTAAGGAAGGTGTAGAACTGCAAGAAATAGAAATCTTCCTCTAAAGATGAAGGTTTGGGTGATCAAGAGGATGCATCCAAATAAGCGGAGAAAATTATTGATATGATGCAGATGAAGGGGTTACATTGATTGATGACACCAGATAATGTAATGTTGATAATTTAATGTTGATACATGAGTTTTAGATGAGCAAGAAAGTTAGGTTGAAAAGGTAGTTTGTACTGCTGAAGTTACTACTGTCAATGCTACAACCAACAACTGTTGACGAGTTGACTCTGGCTCAGACCTTAATAGAAATCAAAGCAGCTAAACCCAAGGCTGTACAACGTGCTGCCTACAACAACTACAACTGCCGTTAGATAAAGACCCAGGCTAGAGGGGGTGTGTGGTTTTAAGAGCCAATGAATTTACAACAACAACATCACAACCATCACAACTTCCACAGGCTAAAGACAAAGGCAAGGCAAAAATGGTTGAGCCTGAAAAACCTTTAAAAAAGAAAGATCAAATTTTGATTGATGAAGAAATTGCTCAAAGACTTCAAGAAGAATTGCAAGCTGAACTAGAAGAAGAGGAAAGGCTAGCAAGACAAAAGGAAAAAGATGCAAACATTGCTAAATAGGATATTTTTTTCAAGCTATGATAGATGCCAGATTATAGCTAGCTGCAAGATTACAACACAAGAGCGGATAAAGTAAACATTAAAGAAAGGTCAAAGATTTGTGGAGCTCTAAAGATAAAAGAAAGAAGCATTTTGTAATACTAAGCAAAAGAGCAGAGAAGAAGAACACCAACTAAAGCGCAAAGAGAAGTTAAATGTCTACCTATCTGAAACACATGGCTGGATATGAACAAAATCAGTGGAAGAGCAAAAACTATGATGAAATTCAGAATTTATTTGATAAAGCCATGACAAGGGTAAACATGTTTGTAGGTATGGATACAAAGTTGGTAAAAGAGAGCTCCAAGAAGGCAGAGATGGTACAAGAAAGCAGTTTCTAAGAAGAGGGCAAAAAAAGGAGAAGAACTTGTGTCTGATAATTCAAAGAAGCAAAAGTTAAAAGAGAATGTAGAAGCTGAAGTAGATGATGAAGCAGAAATGAAAAAGCATATGGAGATAGTTCCTGATGATGAGGTAGAAAATGATGCTATACCACTAGCCACTAAGCCTCCAATCATTGTTGACTAGAAAATCATCAAAGAAGGAAAGATAGGATACTTTCAAATCATCAGAGCTGATGGAAGTTCAAGGAGGTACTCATCAATGATTAAGATGCTTTAGAACATTGTTTTTTTCTGAAACTGTGTCAAATCAAAGCGGTAACAGAAGTTTTATAGTGGTTAGTTTTAACTAATTTTACTTTTCATTGTGTATATGTTGAATGCAGTTGAAGGATTAGAGTGTAATGGAGCTAAAGACTTACTTAACAGCCAACAAGCTTCCTGTAACATTTAGCCTCCTGTCCAGCAGCTTAATCTTAGTTTCTGTTTCAAAAAATTAAACAAAAAGATGGTAAGTACAACATATTCACCCCTTTATTTTTCTAACACATATACGCATGCACCATGGTTTCTTGAACAGATATACATGTCATAAATGTTTGTGGAACTTACATGTTTCATGTGTGTGGCAGCCTCAGATTTGGGCAATAGGAAAAAAGCTAATTAATAGAGGAAAAAAGACACTTAAACCTGAACATTCTTTTGTTCATGTTATTAGAAAACATGATGTTGATGCGTTCAACACGCTGTGTCAGATGGTATAATCCCATTTCATCTTACGAGACCGTGTTTTATTGCTCACATCTATATCTTTCAACAATTTTTTCATTTTTTAGCATGTTGGGAGTGGCGATAGCAACAACCTGCATCGTTATTGACATTACGAAGATTACACATGCTTAAATGAAAATAATGAGGGTGGGATATTGGAAGATGTTCCCGAGGTCAACAAGAACGCAGCTGGTGTAATTATAGAAAGTTTCGTAAATGACGTTTCAAGCGATGCTGCTTTGGATGAAACCATGATTCATGATCGTGTAAATGGAAAATCCGTGAATCACGTAACACAGCCAGATGGCGAAATAAACTATGCAGTCAACGGAGATGTTTCAAGTCAACTCCATGAAGATTTGAATGGAAAAGATAATGAAGATGATGGCACGGTGAAGCATAATGACGACATCGAGAGTACTACAAATGATCAGCTTAATGCGCAAATTGACCAGAAAGTTGAACAAAATGAAGAGGTGGTGCCAAAATGTTTTAACCCATCTTCTGGAAGTACTTCTGCTATTCATGAGCCTAAGGTTGAAAGAAGACCTTTTGATGACAAACTTTCTGAATCGGTAGCTGATTCCTCTGAAATACGTGAACAGAAATATGATGATAAGCCATTGAACAAAGAATCAGAACCGGGACCTGTTATTTTTAATCTACAGGAAAACCTTTCACTCCAACTCCCGTGCCTAACCCCAAAGATGATCCAAAACCTAAAGAAACCCCCATTCCTAATTCCAGACATGACACTCCCCCACCTTGAGACCATTCCTAGCTCCAGCACCAACACGACTTGCTGTTCTTGGCTGTGGTTCTCCACTACTTGAACCTGCTAACCGTGTGGTGCAATCACAAGCAAGTGAGTATGTTTATGATAAGGTTATTGATTTGTTCGTTGTTTTAAATTTGATGTAATGCAGTTATTGATTGTTGATTTGGTTGTTTTTTAGGTTATCTGTGAACTTTGTTGTACTGAACAACAGGTTTGTATTGGAATGTTTAAAGCCGAGGCTGTCATATTTCATACATTTTGAAGTTAGTATTGGAATAGAAACAACACAGCAGCAAGCATGTTTGGTGACAAGTAGGCAACGACTGCCACAATGAACAATGATGGGGAACCTTGACTATTTACAAACCAACCTTATCACAGAAGGTCGGTACGGTTAAAAGCAATCCCAAATATGTGTCATCGTTGCAACTTGCAAGCAGTATATATGGATGACAACACCATCCTCAAGTACCAATGTGGTGAGTTAAAAAGATCCGAAATTTATTCTTATAATTAGCAGATTAGCTATCTTTTTTAACTAAAAACGGTCCAAATGATATCCCTTGTGAAAACCTGTAGGGAGGAGTTCAGTACTTCTTTATAAACATATTTTCTACGACTTTAAACCCAGTTTGTTGTTTTACCCATTTTGAGTGTTAGATTTTTAATTTTAGAAGTTCAGTTTATTGTTTTACCCTAAATGCTCTTCCAAAAGGCCCAACATTGTCACAACCTTTGTTCTTATTAGCTTAATAAGACTTATGAATTCAAGGGTGTTTGGGATTATTCTTTAAATCTTGATTTACTTTTTATATAGCCTTTGGGACTATCTTTATAGCTGGACTTAGGGGTGTTTGGGACTGATTTTTGAAGATTATTAGTGTTTTTACCTACATGAACCCAAAAGTAAATAGAAACAGGTCAATCAGATACGATTTTATGTTTGATTGCATGATGTGGCCCTGCAAATAATAATTTATTTTTATGGTGGTTAATTTAACATATACAATCATGTTAAGGTACCTACTTTTGTTTTAGTTAAGACATTATGTGACAATGCGAAAGAGATACAGATGTTGTTTACAAGGAAGTATTAGTTCGTATGGTGGGAATTATTCAAATTCAACAACCAATGTTTTTTACAAGGAAATATTAGTTCGTACTTGAATGTTTTACTATGTTTCATGTGTCAAGAATATTTGTTTTATATCAAGGTTTTGTATACAGAATAATACTTTTAAACTCATTACTTTGTTTTATATTATCTGGTAACTATTACTTTGTTTTATACTTTGCATAGACATACACCTAAGATTTACTATGTAGTAAAATGAAGCTAGCCCGCCCATCGGGCGGGCTATGAAGCTAGTGTGTAAATAAATGAATTTTGTAAATTTTGTTAATTAACAGAGTGTAATTAACAGAATTTTGTTAATTACCAGATTGCTTTTTTGCAAATGGTAAATGGGAGTAACTCTTTGAATCTCGCATTGTGTGTAAAGTTTTATAATTTTGTGTTATGTGGTGAAGTTTTAATGAATTTGCCCTCGGAATTTATAAAAGTTAAATGAGTGTCTTATCAACTTCTTATAGATTCAAGGTTCAATTATTGTAACTAAAATAATAACATTCTATATTGACAGGTTGAAACTCATCCCATCACTAGAGCAAGTTGTGGCAAAGGTGCATGTGATGTTGAAATACATGCACTTTTGTTCGTAAGTACCAGAGTATGTTTTGGTCATGACATTTTGGATGATGATTGTATCTTTGTTGGATCAGGGCTAATAAAGAAAGATGAATCATTTTGATGCTTGTGTTCATGGTTTCACAATTCGAGCTGAATTATCTCATTACATGTGTGATTGTCAGTCCGGTTGTTAAAGGAATATGTATTTGGAACGACCAACGACCCATTTTTTCACACGGACAACTCTATGTATCCGTATAAGGGTAAAGAGCAAGAACGGTCTAAAAGTGTTATGCTGAGACAAAGATGACAACTATTGCAGTTCTAAATAAACGTTGTCTATAAAGAAGTCATTCATCGACTATAAGTTTGTTCTTATTTCTTAGCTATTTTTTTGGGTAAAGGGTTACCCCGGTAAATGTATTAATCACAAAAACGGATAAGTACAAGGAATGTGGCTAAGGTACCACATTAACCTCAAGCATTAGCTTGAACTACCACTAGAGCACAAGAGACATGCCTCAATGTGCACCTAACAACAAAAGCTTGGTTACAGACATACGGTCCAAACACCAAGCCACCATCCAAATAAAAACCATAGGACGAAACCAATAAACTAGGCCCATCTAAACGAAACTAAAACGAAACTAAAACAGTCAACTATAAAGCCTAAACGACGTAGGCATCTTCCATTTCGCTAGGAGCTTATTCACCTTAAAAGTGTTCTTGAATTTAAACGTGATAAGCTTTAGGCGAACCGTTACCATAATAATGTCTTTGATCTCCTCTGGAGATTTCTTTACCTTCTTAAAGATACGATTATTTCGCTCCAACCATATAAAGTAAGAGGCTTGTTGGATCGTTTTACTGAATAGATCTAAACCTTTAACTTGCAAATAGTTTGCTCCTTTAGATAATTCTAAAGCAACAATATTGAAACACTGAGTGAACACTATTGATTATGTGGAATCTAATCAATAATGCTAAGAAGAACAATAATGAATACCACAAAAGAACTTTTATATTAAACTTTGAATCTGCCTAGGTTACAGATTACAAACTATGATTACTATTCGATCTCTATGATCTTGTGTAGAACTATATCTACTAACTATGCCTAGGGTTCCTTTTATAGACTAAGGAAACCCTAATGGGCTTTACAAAACGCGTATAAAGATAATGCATATCCTTTCCTTAAGATATCTTATGCATATCTTTAACTCTAACTAATTTCTACGTAAGCAGACTTAACTATTACATAAGCAGTATTAACTATTTAACACTACCAGTACTAACTATGATAATCCTTCTACCAGTACTAACTATGTAACTAGCAGAACTAACTACAATACACTAACAGAATTAAGTCTGTTATACAAAATTCCTAACAATCCTCCCCTAAACTTGAACTTCACTTGTTAACTTCAAGTTTCTTCAGTTTTCTTCAGCTTGAGCTTTTGAGGATTGTATCCAAACACCTTTTTAAGTCCTTAGCTTCTTTTGTCTTTTAGTCTTTGTCTTCTCTTCATCACAGCTACACAGCAACATCCAACTAAGTTGGCTTTGTAGTTTTTGGCAAACTACCAGCCATCAACGGATTTGATATGTCTTTACCATGAGCCGTTTGCTATGGACTAGTCAATGCTTCATTATAGTAACAAGGTGCATTGATAACCTTATAGTTTTTAGCAAACTATCAGCTATCAACGGATTTGAGATCTCTTTACCAGTAGCCGTTTGCTCTGGAGTAGCCAACTCTTTGTTTTAAAAACATGGTGAGTTGATTACCATACAGTTTTTGGTAAACTGTCAACCATTAACGGATTTGAGAAGTCTTTACCAAAGCCGTTTGCTTTGGACTAGCCAGTTCTTATGCCTATTAAGCATGGTGAACTGATGACCATTTGTTGTGTGGTGGTTAGCCAACACCCAAACCCTTCTCTCTTCCATTTTAGTCCATAGTTTCCAAAAATATGCCCACTGCTACTGATAAATTCATCACTTTCTTATCCCAGCTTGCTTCTCAATCATCTTTAATAGTTTATAACAAACTTCATCCATTGTTCCATCTAGAAGCTTCATCTTTAGCATCACTTGGCAAGCATCTTTTGACAAAGGATATTTCCTATCTGCTAACATATATATAGTAGATGCCTCCAATGTTAAACAATGTACTGCACATTTATCATAATACCTCCAACTAACCATCTTTTGCTGAAGTGGTAAGCTCCAAATAGCATCTTCATTGAGAGGTGGATCAAACATAGTCCTGAGGTCACTCCAAAGCACTCTGTCATAAGCATCTTCAGGCCTATTTGTTCCATACTTTTGCATTACCAACCTGTACAACTCTATAAGATCCTCTCTTGTGAAGTCTTTAATCATAGCTCCAAAGCTCATGTAGACTGTATCAGCTCCATTTGCTCTCATTATCTGATAAACACTTCTTTGACCTTGCTGAAATATCTTCCAATTTACCACAATATTAGATTTTATAACCAAAGGAGTATGATTCATAGCTTCCACTGATTCCTCTTTATCAGTCTTTGAATCTCCTTGTGCATTCTTGTCAACACTTATACCTTTCCTAGACTTTTGCTTCTTTCTTTTTCCTGTTCTTTTTACTGGCTCTTCTTCCTTTACTTCAGCAACTTTTTCTTCTATAGCTGGAACATCTTTATCATCAATCTTTTATTTCTTTAAAGTTTTTGTCTAAAGCTCTTCTCCATATCTTTTCAACTTTGCCTTTGTAGCTTCAAAATCTATTGGAACAAAAGTGTCAATCTATTGAACTAACTTATTAAACTCTTCTTTAATCTCTTTAAAATTCAACTTCTTTAACTGAGAAAGCTTTTAAGTTCCTTGATTCTTCAGATAGTTTGACATGTAGATTCTCAACTGTGACTGAGTCATGGGTTTATTTCTCTTTGCCTTAGCTCTTTCCTCTGCAAAGTGTTTCTTTCTTTGATTCACCATATCTACCATTCTTTTTGCAAAATCTTGTTCAGGCAAATCCTTTCCCAACACATCTTTTGTCAGCTCTGCATTTGCTTCTAGCTTAGCTCTAATAGCATCCCAATCTTCTTCTGTATAATATTGAGCTTCAAATTGAACTTGAGCTTTTCTTTTCTTTTGTTGTTTTGATAATGCTTCCTCTTCTGCCATTCTTTTGGCTATCATTTCATCTAAATGAATCTGCTTTGCAACTTCTTCATCCATTTGAGCTTGTAATTTTATAGCCTCTTCCAATCCAGCTTCCTCTTGTCTTATTTGTTCTTTAGTTTGTGAGTTAGCCTAGATATCTCTTCAACCATTGGAAGCCTTTCTTCCTTGACCCTTTTACTAGCATACCAAATCATCTCTTACTTCTTAATTATCAAACATCAATATCTAGATCACTTCACTTAAAGTTTCAAACAAAGTGTTAAACAAGTTGTTAAAGGCCAAATATTTTAGAAAACTATTCAACCCCCCCTCCCCTCTTCTAGTTTTCCACACCCTCATCACTTCCAAGTGTGTTAACTCTCGGGAGAGGTGAATCTTGGGGCATGGTAGGGGTCTTATCAATGTTACTACTGCCCTATCTTGCTTTTAAACCAGTGACAGTAGTGGTAGCCCCTCCATATCTGACATCCACACCTGTGGAAGCAGCCTCATCTGCTACAGGGGTCTGAGTAGGAGATCTAGGCTGAGGAACCACAGATTCCTGTATATTTGTTCTCCTAGTGGTTGGTAAAATTAGTGGTTGTGAGGTTGATGGAGCACTGATGGGTGTGTGATGTGACTCAACTGGGTGTGTTGATCCTTCACCTTGAACAACTGGGCATGAACAATCATTGCAGGAAACAATTGAATGTTTTCCCCAGTATAACCCTTAGAAGCCTTCTTCATATTGCTAAAAACTTTTTGAGTGTGGGTAGGAGCAATATAAAGTCTTGTGTAAGGTTTAAGCAGTCTCTTGTGCTTGTTCAAAAACACTTGAATAAATCTTGGATACATTAAAAATTTGTGTTTACTATTTAAGTTTTTCACCGTATCATCAAAAATCAGTTTAGAAAAATTAAATTTCCTATTAGTGGCCAAGCAAATAATAGCAGTTGCTATATTGCTACTGAATTGTTCCCAAGAGGTTTTCTTAGGACTTAGACAATGTAGAATGGTGTGAATGAGAAATCTCCATTGAGGGGAAAAATGTCCTTTTTAAAAGGTCAATTTGTCTGAAGTTGACACATACCCCATTAAGGAAAGTTGTTCAAAGATTTTAGTAGTTGGAAAAGAACTAATACCATCAGAATCTGCTAATTGGAGATGCCTTCTAACAAATACCTCAGTGACAATCTTAACTTTGCCATCTATTGTAGTAGTTAATTCAATTTCTCCATTATCAAATGTTCTGGCAGTAGCTGTAACACCTCCATTTTGGTAATATAGCAGCGAAAGCTAATCTGGGGTATTACTTTATGGATCATAGACACAATCATAGAAAACGACTCAAAAGAGACGTTTTTAAAAGATACGTTATCATTCATTTAAAATCAGAGTTTTACAAAGGCAGGTCCCAAAATCTAGAAACATAAAATGTGAATGATAACAAGTTTTAGCCATCTTCAAGTCCATGCCACTCCATGCCATAAGTTGCTCAATTACCTGGGATAAACATGCATAAAAAGGGTCAACACAAAGGTTGAGTGAAATTCATAGGTTTGAAATGTAATAGTTGAATACAAGTTATCATAATGGAAATATTTGCATTGCAGGGACAATTATCATGGAGAACATTATTATCATGGAGAACAATATTATCATGGAGAACAGTATTATTATGGAGAGCAGTATTATCATGGAGAACAGTATTATTACCCTAAACTCATAAACCACATATTTAACTTAATAGAACCGGGAACCTTTACCAGAAGATATACTAGGAGTCACTATCCAAAGAGCTATTAAAGAGATATTGGGAGATACTACCCAAAGAGATATTGAAGAGATATTGGGAGATACTACCCAAAGAGATATTGAAGAGATATTGGGAGATACTACCCAAAGAGATATTGAAGAGATATTGGGAGATACTGTAGGTCCTTGGTATAGGATTTGACTAGCCTTTATAAGATGATAGCTAACTTGAATAAATCCAAATCAACTATATGAGAGACACTGACTATGAATATCAAGTGTTAATGTGGAAACTTAACACAAGAATTAAGAAGAAACGACAATACTAATTTACTATTAAGCTCTAATGCTTCTATTGATATATTTCAATCATGTAGTACATAACATTGTGCCTTAGGGTTCCTTTTATACACCAAGGAAACCCTAATGGGCTTACAATCGTGTCAAAGGATAATACATATCCTTTCCTAAGATATCTCCTAAGATATCTCTAAGATAACTATTACTATTCTGTTACATAAACAAACTTAACTATAAACAGAACTAACTATGACCAGTACTAACTCTAGTACTGCTACTCTACCAGTACCAACTTAGTACTGCCAGACTTAACTTAGTACTGCCAGTATTAACTCAATACTAACAGAATTAAAAATTACACTACCAGACTTAATTTTGGTCAACCAGAATTAATTTAGAGTCAACCCGAATTAATTCTTTTTCAACCAAACTTAAGTATGTACTAAGAATTTACAAAAGCGAAAACCTTATTACTCCTGCCTTTCATCTGCACATCCATGCTATGCCTGCAAAGATTAGACTAAAATAAAGAAAAACATACTGCAAGAAATTGTATAGACAGAATTAATAAAAACTAACTACCCAAATTAATACTGCCTAACTACCAGTATTAATATGACATAACTACCAGTATTAAAATGAACTAACTACCAGTATTAAGTCTGTTACAATCTATTTTCCCAACAATCCTCCCCTAACTTGATCTTCACTTGTGAACTTCAAGTTTCTTTGAATATCTTCATTATGAGCTTCTTGAGGATGTTGTAAGAATTATCTTTGGAATTATTCTTGAACTGCAACATGATGATCTTCCTGTATAAACAGGTTCTTGACTTCTATCAACAACTCTTGAAATCATCACTAAGGATATTTGCATTATCAAATCTTTTAAAACCGCATTGCCAATATTTTACAACTACATGTATAATCATGAAGTTTTATTCTATTCTCATCACTTCCAGGTGTGTTAACTCCTGAGAGAGGTGAATCATTAAAAATTTTAATGGATTTGATGTCTCTTTACCAGTTAGCCATAAACCCTAGAGTAACCGATGTTTGGTTTATAAACCATGGTACATTAATAACCATTTCAACTCTTAGTACATGAAACATGGTTAGTTGAAAGACCATATGATTTTTAGCAAATCATCAGCTATCAACGGATTTGAGAAGTCTTTACCAAATCTGTTTACTTTGGACTAGCCAGTCCTTATGCCTATTAAGCATGGTGAACTGATGACCATTTGTTGTGTGCTGGTTAGCCAACACTCAAACCCTTCTCTCTTCCATTATAGTTCATAATTTCCAACATATATCCACAGCTACTGATAACTTCATTACTTTTTAACACCAACTTGCTTCTCAATCATCTTCAAAAGTTTATAACAAACCTCATTCATTTTTCCATCCAGAAGCTTCATTTTCAGCATTACTTGGCAGGCATCTTTTGATAGAGGATACTTCCTATCTACTAACATATAAATACTACATGCCTCCAAAGTTAGACAATGTACTTCACACTTATCATAATACCTTTAACTGATTATCTTTTGCTGTAGTGGTAAGCTCCAAATGGCATCATCATTGAGAGGTGGATCAAACATAGTCCTGAGATCACTCTATAGTACTCTGTCATAAACATCTTAAGGCCTATTTGTTCCATACTTCTGCATTACCAACCTGTATAGCTCAATAAGATCCTCTCTTGTAAAGTCTTTAAGCATAGCTCCAAAGCTTATATAAACTGTATCAGCTCTATTTGCTCTTATTATCTGATAAATGCTTCTTCCACCTTGTTGAAATATCTTCCAATTTGCCACAATATTGGATTTTGTATCCAAAGGACTAGGATTCATAGCTTCTACTGATTCTTCTTCATTAGTCTCTGAATCTCCTTGTGGACTCTTGTCAACATTTATACCCTTCCTAACCTTTTGCTTCTTTCTTTTTCCTGTTCTTATTACTGGCTCTTCTTCTTTTACTTCAGTAACTTTTTCTTCAACTGAAACATCATTATTATCAAACCTTTGTTTCTTTGAAATCTCTGTCTGAAGCTCTTCTCCATATCTTTTCAACTGTTCCTTTGTAGCTTCAATGTTCATAGGAACAAAAGATTCAACCTACTTGACCAACTTATCAAATTCTTCTTTTACTTCTTCAAAACTCAACTTCTTTAACTGTATAAGCTTCCATGTCCCTTGATTCTTTAAATAATTCATCATGTAGTTCCTCAGTAGTGATTGGGTCATAGGCGTACTTCTTCTTGCTTTAGCTCTTTCTTCTGCAAAGAACTTCTTTCTCTGATTTACTAACTCTACCATCTTCTTTGCAAAGTCTTCTTCTGGCAACTCTTTCCCTAGCACACTCTTTGTCAATTCTGCATTAGCTTCAAGCTTAGCTCTAATGGCATCCTAATCTTCTTCAGTGTAGTGTTGAGCTTCAAATTGAACTTGAGCTTTTCTTTTCTTTTGTTGCTCAGTTAATTCTTCTTCTTCCATTCTTTTAGCTAAGAGTGCATCCAAATAAACTTGTTTGGCAGTTTCTTCTTCCTCTAAAGTTTGCAATCTTATGGCTTCTGCAAGACTAGCTTCTTCTTGTTGAATTTGTTCTTTAGTTCTTTTGGGAGCTTGAGTCTCTTCAACAATCATAGGAGCTTTTCCTTCCCTTTGGCCTCTAGCAGAACTAACTGGTCCACTACCAGTACTAACTCCTAGGCCACCAGTATTAACTTCTTAAAAGCCAGTACTAATATCTTCTCCCTTGGACTCTTTTCTCCTCTTGTATCTTTTACCCTTATCAGTAAAAATGGTTGGTGTTCAGGTGATGGTTGCTCAAAGGTGTGCTCAAAGGGTTCACTGTTAGGTTCAGGTGAAGGTGA
>BQNB010004507.1:14152-99510 GCA_026074375.1 Tanacetum coccineum | reverse complement strand
CGATCATAATTGTTGTTATGAGTGCGGTGATTCATTAAATGGGATTTTTTGTCAAAAATGCATTTGTCAATTTTGTGGAAGAGGTGCTCATTTCGGTTACAATTGTCCACCACAAGATCCGATCATTTCTGAGCCGGAACCGTTCTATAATCAAAATTCTGATTGTTTCTTCCACAACAATATTTTTGTTGTGAAAACTGTGGAGGTCCTCATGAGACTTACCAATGTCAGCCGATGAACCAAGAGTATTTTTATTCTCATTCTTTCGGTTTCGACCAATTTCAACCTCCACAGTTTTCCGATGTTTATCAGACTCCTCCGGTAGCAAGTATGGAAATGCTACATGCTCAAACGGACCTTATAGAATCTATGCAAAACTTCTTGATGAAGTATGATCACATACCTCATAATGAAAAGAGCATCAAGTTATTGCTTGCGGAGGAGAAATTTTTGAAGATCAAGCAAGTTGTGGAAGAAGAGCAAACTCAACCTGAGTATTTGCAAGAATTGTTGCAAAATCTTCTTAAGGATTTACAAATCCTCAATGAAATCCAACTACTCAAACAAGAAACTCCTAACCTAATTCAGAAAGATCAAGAAGAGAAGAACATTGCGGAACTGCTTGCTGAGGAGAGATTTCAAAAAGCTAATCAAGCTTTAAATGAAAGTCAATCTCCTCAAGAATTGAGAATCCAAGATTTGGAGATTCAGAAGCAGCAGTGTTTAGAAGAGATAATAAGAGATGGAAGAAAGAAAATAGAGGATATGAGTATCGAGGAAATGATGCATGAACAGCAATTGGTCGATAGAGAAATTAAGGGAATAATAAATGATTTGGGTTATAAAAGATTTCGAGGAGAGGAGATTGATGAAGAATATGAGAGAGATTGTGAGATTAGAATTCGAAAACTTAAGCAAGATTTTAATATATGGGGAAGTGAAGTTCGAAAAAAGGAGAAAGCTTACGAAGATGAAAAGTATTCTGCTGCCTGTCGTTACATGCTTTCTATTACTTGTGATGACGAGGATGATTATATTCCTTCAGGAGATATTATTGCTCGATATTCTACGTCTATATCAATCACACCCGACTTACCGATCCAGGAGCCCGATAATTCTCTAAGTATGGGGGACGGGCATCTTGACACTACTCCTAGTATTAAGAACCTTGTCCCAATCCCAAGTGAGTTCGAGGGTATGTCTGACGATACGAGTGGTGTGCCTAATTGTGATACTAATCGTGTTAATGTTGAGTCCGATTTTGTAGAATCTTTGATTAACCGTGATACTTCGATTATTTATTCTTCTAAGATCGACCCTATTCTCGAGGAGTTCGCCGGTGAACTTGCTCATATTGCTCCAATTCTACCGGGAATTGTTGAAGCCGATTTTGATCTAAATGATGATACTTCGAGTGATGATGATTCTTTTGAGAACATCGAGTACGTTGATGCAACACACTCCTATTCAGAGATCGATAGTTTAGAAGAAGTGAATGATGATGATCAAGAAGAGAAAGAGTTTGATTTAGAAGATATTCTTCAAATCCAAGACGTTATCCTTCGAGAGAAATTATTAAACATAAGTCGTCTTATTACTAATATCGAATCTTTAAAAGACAATCCTATTCCCGTCGCAGATAGTGATTCATCCGATACTTCTCTTTCTTTTTCGAATAATTCTTTACCCGAATTCGAGTCTTTTAGCGATCATATGGAAGAGACGAGAAGTGGCAGTACCACTACTCATGCTAATTACTCTCCTCCCGAGTATGAATCGTTTCATTTTGATAATCCGTCATTTTCTCGTCCTCCTCCGGAACCACCGGATGTTGAGATTTGCTTACATTTTGAGCCCGATGCTCCCGTGATTGATAATTTTAATGAGCTTAATGATAACCAAAGGGGAAGTGAGATTGATTTTTCTGAAGATGACGATTCCTTCACATTTGTTATCTGGATTTTTCTCCCATTTCTCACCTACCCTGAGGTTTCTCCTTTATCTTGCTCCACCGGGAGTGAAGACACTATTTTTGACCCCGGCATCTCCACTTAGAGTCGGTGGCATCTCATCGGGATGGAGCTTTCATGTGCTTTAATGTTTATCCAAACATTAATGAAAGCCCGATTGAGATTTTCTTTTCTATTTGCTTCCCCATGGACAACTTCCCAAGTGACAAATTTAGATTCGTGGTCGAGTCAAGCATCAACAATTTAATTCGGGGTCGAGTCAAGCACGTGACTCGTAACAAAACAAGCATATCTATCATCTTATCTATTTTTCTAACAACTTATGAGGAGAGGGGCTTGCCTTTCCTTCCTCGTTTTTTATGTTTTGTTGGATTGTGTGTTTTGTCCAAGGACACCCGGATTTTGAAACTCCTACAGCTCATGGTATGTCCATTATCGAGCTTCATATCCCTATCTTCAATTTAGGGGATCCCATATCCTAGTCCTTATCGATTAACCTTAATACTTGATATTAAGCCTGTAGAAATGTAGATATGGGGGTTATTAATATCACATTGAGGACAATGTGTAGTTTTAGTATGGGGGATCTATCGATTTGATTATGCCTGCAGCGTATGTTCTGACGTACACCCCGATTTTTATTCCACCAAAAATATGTGATTTATATGAAAAATAGCAAAAATTATTAAATTTTTAGCATATATATTAAAAAAAAGTGAAAAAGTTGTAAAAAAATACAGATCAATGTAAATAAGTGTTTTGGCTCAAATAACAAAGATGAGAACGATACTAAATTATTGACACCGATTAGATTTTAAACCTTAGCTTTTTCTTACATTGTAACGATGATAGTTTTTCTATTCTCAAGCAGAACTTAACCATGCTAGAACTTGATTTGTTATTAAA
Source organism: Tanacetum coccineum (assembly GCA_026074375.1). Classification (NCBI taxonomy): domain Eukaryota; kingdom Viridiplantae; phylum Streptophyta; class Magnoliopsida; order Asterales; family Asteraceae; genus Tanacetum; species Tanacetum coccineum. Next base: position 96,634 of record BQNB010004507.1, on the reverse strand, counting down.
AAAAATGGAAGACTTTGTGCTAATCTCATGTAGATTTTAAATATGCCGAGTTGGAATTTATATGGCTAAGCATTCGCGAATCTCTTTCTTAGAGATTTTAAATTGTGAAGAAACGAGAAAAATGATAGTGTTATATTATAAGTCATGAACATAAAACGTAAATAGTTTGGTTTTCTTTTCAAAGCTCATATGTATTAACTTGTGGCTATTTTCTTCTCCCATTAGCTTGTTTCACCTTTATATATAATTGTTTAATAAATAGAGTTGTGCGGTTTTTTGGTTAATAATTAGTTAATAGAAGTTTTCTTTATTCCTTTGTGATTAGGATAGTACACATCAGAATACATAATTTGGCATACTATAATTATCATATAAAGAAATATTTTGCTTATCCTTAAAGAGCCTTAAGGTATAATGGGATGAAGTAGAATTCAATAAGAATCCCGAGACTGATAAAAGTTTGCTCGACACTTGCCGGCTCACCACCGATGTTACAGAGACAGCCTTTCTAAAAGTCGAGAAGTTACCGAAGTCAAAATAAGTTTGCTACATCTTTTGTCGGAAGGCGTGGCCGGATTGTTGTAGGCTTCTAAAGGACTGAGTTTAATAAGTGCATATTTTTGTCTTATTTTGTACCTAAAAGAGCCTAAGGGTATATGGTGCAAATAAGATTGGTCCATTCATGTCTTAAAGAGCCTTCGGGTATATGACATGAATAGTGCCTTGCTTAAGTAGCCTAATAAAAGCCAAATTTTGGTTGCCTCGAAAAAGTGGACTTTATTCAATGATGAATTTGATCTTTGAAAAGGGCTAGGACTAATATTGCGTTTTTAACCGTACCCATCCCCACTTTATTTTTAGGAATTAAAAAAATATCGAAAAAAAAACTCTTAAATGCCTCGGGTGAATGACTTAAATAAAATCTTGAGATACAAAATTAGGAAATAAGGGAGGAAAAGTAAGTACAACAAGTAGTATTTAGAGTAGTGTTTAGTGCATGACCTTGTAATTGACAAATAATCTTTGTTTTTAAGCTTATTGTATGGAAAAGTGAAAGTTGTCGCGACGATGATTTATTTTAGCTTGAACTCTAATGATCCAAAGTAGTAAAAAAAATGAAAAATAAATGTATATTAAGTGTGGAAATAATGAAAAGGCATTTAGAAAAAGCATAAAAAATAATAGAAAAAAAAAATATATATTGAAAATGAAAAAACGGGGCGTTTCTTAACTATTGATTTTCTTAAGTCCTTCTAGAATGAGCATTTTGGCTACTTTTCAATGGTGATTAAGTTTGAGGGGATTATTGGAAATTTTTTAGTTTAAGCCGTATTTTATTTACATTGCGTGAGGATACGCAATACTTTAGTATGGGGGAATTGGTATCGCTATTTTACTACATACTTTTCCTTTAACTTTAGAACTTGGCAAAATAACCCCTTGTAGTTATAAATTTAGGAAAATTACATTTTCAGCCCCTCTATTTATAAATTTCAGAAAGTTACGATATATACTGGTATTCGCTATTTTATACATACTTTTTACCATGAAAAATGACCTCAAAAGACCAAAAACATAATAAAAGTTGCAAATATATGTTGTTTTTGTGTTTGTGTATGTGCAGGTACGGATATTAAAGAAATGGATATAAATAAAGACAGAGTAGACAAAGCCGAGCACGGGAATAAAAAGAGCACGAGAAAACGAGTTCAGCGGTGCCCTCAAATTTTAATGGGCTAGCCCGTAACCCACTTAACGGGCCGGACCAGCCCAAGCCTAAGACTTGTTCTAATTCCAGCCCAATATTAAGCTGGCCCAACACCAAGCCAAACAATTAAATCTACAAATGTTGCAAAATAAATAATAAAGGGGTGAGCTCATGACATCATCACACGTGCTTCATAAATAAATGTTTTAAATGGCACGTGATCATCCACTAACAAATGGAAAGCAAGTAAGAAAAGGGCACGTGGCGGGGCTTTGTCTGTTACTATAAGAATTCAACTTGCAAATTTGAATTTACTTCAAGTAAGGAAAAATAATGATCCAACGAATATTAATGCTGCGTAAGATTGAAGCTGAAATAGAGGCCACGTGTCGCAAGCTTGACGGCTGGATTTGTTGCTCCCTTTCGACGATCCGAGGTTACTCAAATAATGGGCAATGATTGGCTACTCAAGGCACCAATGATTAGACTGGAATTTACAAATTCACCCCACTCAGTCCCTATAAATAAAAACCGATACCCTCTATTTTTAGCTGGCTAGTTTTTTTTAGTTTATTTTTTATAGTTTTTTTAGCTTATTTTAGTAGTTGCTTATTTCTGTATTTCTCAGCTTATTGTAGTTAAAATTCCAGCTTATTTGTAAACTTGTGGCTTATTGATATGAAATGAAGATGGTGTTGTTTTGCTTATTCTTATGGCTTATTCTCGCATTTCTTTCTTTCTTTTTCTTAATCGATTAGCTTATTTAATAAGATGAGTTTTATTCTAGCTTATTTCTGTTCGGAAAAGTCTCTCTAGTTTATTCGACCTTAGATGTAGCTTAAATCATCAAACTATTTTACGGTTTACTAGTTTTCTTATTCGATTAAGCTTAGGCTTATTCGGTCTACTTTTTCCTTGCTCGATTCGATTCGTAAAAAGTGGCCACGAGTTGTTATATGAAACTCAACTTATTTGCATAAGCTTGCGGACCACTAAAATAATCGAGAGCTTAAGCTAGTTTAACTGGTACGTATAGAATAAAACCTCTTTGTAGATTCTATATCAAATCTTTAAACAGATTATGCCTATTGTCTAGTCATGTGATTGGTTTGCAAAATTAAAATAGTGCCACGTTTTTGTAGTAATTTAAGATTGCATTCTTAATAGTTTGAGCCTCGTTTTAATATATCTATGGGCCATTCTTTTTACAATGATATCTTGGACTGATTTGAATTAAACTTCGATTGGGCCTAGTATTTATTGATCAAATTGAAATTGTAGGTGAAATGTATAAACTGTTAGTGTGTTAACAGTTTGATTTGTGTTTGATATTGATTTGGTACCGGTCATCTCACGAGGCGCGGAGCTTATGGGTTTATTTAGCTAGACCGACTTTAATTAGTTGTTTTAGTTAAATAAATCGGGTGATATTCGTTTAAATTGCGGGTCTTCAATTCGGTTCATTTTCTAATCCTTTTTCAATTAATTAGTGTAGTTTTATTTTATTGTTTTATAATATTGATTTGATTTTTGCCATGCTTAGTGCAGATTTATTTTTTAAATGCTATGTTTAAATTCATTATGAGTAGTGAGTAGATTTATTAGTGCTTGTTAGGTGAATAGTGATTTGGAATTTAGGTGCGGGTTTAAAAAAATTAATTTAAAAATTTATTTGTCATAAGTATTGTTCTTTCGATTTAGTTCGTCATTTATTTTTAATGCGATTTAATTTCTTGTCATTTATTTTTAAGCATTTCATTTTACTTGTCATTTTAATTCGTTAAACCTAAGCCCGCACTTAATGAACATTTCACGTCACTTAGCAAGCATTTTAGTCATTTTATTTTCTTGATCATTTTAGTATATTAACTTGTAGAATTTAAATACTAGTTTAATTTTTAGTAAAAAAATATAGTTTAAAACCAAAAGTTTAGTTTCCCTTTTATATGCTTTCCCTTTTAGTAGATTTAGAAAACCAAACCAAAAAAAACTTTTATGCTATTCAAGCTCGATTTACAACTTGAACATAGATTTCCATTCACCTCTCGTCGAGGAAACGACCCGTAAGGTTTTTGAGATATCGCTTTGGTTAAAAGTGAATTTCTTAACCCGGTGGAAATACTATACTATACTATAATTGTTTATATCCTTATTATTACGTATCTATATATTATAATATATATTTACTACGTATTGATTTGGAAGGATCAAATTTTTGGCGCCGCTGCCGGGGAGAGGTGTAGCAATTTCTACGGGATTGTTCGTGTTCGAGCCTTGAAGATCCTTTCTTCGGAAAGTTTATTTTCATAAAATATAAAAATCCTAAAATATTTTTCTTCTTATTTTATTTTTATTTTTCCTTTTCCTTTATAAAAAATCCAAAAATACTTTTCTTTCTTATTTTTACTTATATATTATTTGAAAAATCTATAAATATTCTTCTCGATCCTCTTATTCGTTTAATTCTTATTCTCTTTACCCTCTTATTCGATTAATTCTTCGACATGTCTTCATTTTATCAACCTTGCTACGGGGTGGGAGCGCAATTTGTCGGTTCTTTTTGTACACGAGGGTATCCGGATTCTTTTCGATAATTCTCTAATATTTTTACTGACCACCCTCCACAACTCAGTTTGAGACTTACTTGTGTGGTTATGTGGAAATAATGTCATTATGGGTTATGATTGTCCCACACAGTTCCCGTTGGTCTATGAAAAAGGAGCCGTGTTAACAATCAAAACTTTAATGAATATTATTTTCCACAAAAATTCACAAAGTTCTTCTCAATAATATCTTTGTTGTGAAAATTGCGGGGGTCCTCTTGACACTTTTCAATGTCAACCAATGAATGAAGATTATTGTGAGCAAAATTCTTGCTATGATCCTAATTCTTTCGGTTTTGACCAATTTCAACCCTCGCAGTTACCCGTCAATTATCCTCCTCAAGAGACAAGTAGAGAAATTTTGCAGGCTCACGAAGACTTAATGGAAGCTATAAAGCCTTTTTAAAGGAGTATGATCATATACCTCCTAATAAGAAGTGCATGGCTTTATTGCTAGCCGAGGAGAGATTTCTTAAGATTAAGCAAGCTATGGAAGAAGAGCAGAATCAACCTGAAGTTTTACAAGAAATTGTGTCTTAAGCTTATAACGATTTGCAAAAATTCTTAAAGAAATTCAACAAGAGAAGAAGAAGCCGACAGCTCAAGGTTCTATTCCATATTGGAATTCTTCTATAATTGACGATGAAGAAGCTAAAGACAACTTTTTTGAATGCGTTTTCACTTTATTAAGAAAGTTTAGGTATTATACCTTTTGGAGTAACCCAAAGGTTTATATTAGATAGCTGGGAATGTTTTGGCCGAAATTAATAGATGCTTGGATGGACAAGCAAATATCGACAAGAGGAATCAAGAATTGATGAGTAAAACTCCTTTGAAGATGCAAAATTCAGTAAAAAGGTTTTTAGAATATATTAATTAGTCCGAGCTGGATCGTCGCTTTTCAATTCGATGACAACTGAGATGAATTATATTCCTTTAGATATATTATTGCGCGATATCTTATGGTAAAGGCCAATCACTCCCGACTTACCGATCGAGGAGCCCGATAACTCTCTAAGTATGGGGGACGAGCATCTTGACACTATTCCTAGTATTGAGAACCTTGTCCCAATCCCAAGTGAGTTCGAGGGTATTTCCGACGATACGTGTGATGTGCCCGTTCGTGATGATTCTTCTACTTTTGATGCTTTGAACGATAATTCTGAGATTTTATCCAATTCCAACGATGATGATACTTCGAGTGATGACGATGATTTTGAGGATGTCGAGTACGTTAGCTTAGAAGAGGTGAATGATGAGAAAGAGTTTGATTTAGAAGATATTTTCAAATCCAAGACGTTATTCTTCGAGAGAAATTATTAAACGTCCATCGTCTTATTTCTAATATCGAATCTTTGAAAGTTAACTCTACTCCGGATCGTGTGCTCAAGTCTCCTTCTCCATTTCCTATCCCCGTCGCGGATAGTGATTCGTTCTTAGAGGAGTCCGATACTTCTCTTTCTCATTTGGATAATTCTTTACCCGAATTCGAGACTTCTAGCGATCATACAGAAGAGACGAGAAGTGGCAGTACCACTACTCATGCTAATTACTCTCTTCCCGAGTATGATTCGTTTCTTTTTGAGATTGAGCCCGATCAGGAGGGGTTGATTAGCATTGATAATTCAAATGACCCTCTTTTGGAGCTTCCCGAGTTTGAATCATTTCATTTTGATCCGTCATTTCCTCGTCCTCCTCCGGAACCACCGGATGTTGAGATTTGCTTACATTTTGAGCCCGATGCTCCCGTGATTGATAATTTTAATGAGCTTAATGATGACCAAAGGGGAAGTGAGATTGATTTTTCTCAAAATGTTGAAGATGACGATTCCTTCACATTTGTTATCCGGACTTTTCTCCTATTTCTCACCTACCCTGAGGTTTCTCCTTTATCTTGCTCCACCAGGAGTGAAGATACAATTTTGACCCTGGCATCTCCGCTTAAAGCCAGTGGCCTCTCATCGGGATGGAACTTTCATATGCTTTAATGTTTATCCGAACATTAATGAAAGCCCAATTGAGATTTTCTCTTCCATTTGCTTCCCCATGGACGAATTAATTCGGGGTCGAGTCAAGCTCGTGACTCGGTTAATAAAAACAAGCATTTTATTTTTTATTATCGTATTTTTAAACAACTTATGAGAGGGGGGCTTGCCTTTCCTTTTCGTGTTTCGTGGTTTGTTTGGTTTATGTTGTTTTGTCCAGGATTACCCGGATTTTGAAGACTCTCGTGCTCATGGTTTTGTCCATTTATTCGAGCTTCATATCCTCAGCTTCATTTAGGGAATCCCATATCCTAATCTTATCGATTAACCCTTAATACTTGAATTATGCCTTGAAATTAGTATGGGGGTATTAATATCACATTGAGGACAATGTGTAGTTTTAGTATGGGGGGAATCTATCGATTTGATTTTGCCTGCAGCCGTTGTTCTCACGTAACCCGTTTTTCCACCAAAAATATGTGATTTATATGAAAAATAGCAAAAAATTTAAATTTTTATGCATAAAAAAAATAAAAAAAAGTGAAAAATGTTGTAAAAAAATGTAATAAGTGTTTTGGCATAAATAAAGGTGAGAACGAGAAATAAATTTTGACCCGATCGGTTTTAAACCTTAGCTTTTTCCTTAACATTTAACGATGATAGTTTATGCTAGTCTCAAGTAGATTTTAAACATGCTAGACTTGATTTGTTATTAACGTAAAAGAAGACTTGTGCTAATCTCATGTAGATTTTAAATATGCCGAGTTGGAATTTATATGGCTAAGCATTCGCGAATCTCTTTCTTAGAGATTTTAAATTGCGAAGAACGAGAAATGATAGTGTTATTTATAAGTCATGACATTAAACGTAGAATAGTTGGTTTTCTTTCAAGCTCATAAGTGTTAATTGTGGCTTTTTCTCCCATTAGCTTGTTTCACCTTTATATATAATTGTTTAATAAATAGAGTTGTGCGGTTTTTTGGTTAATAATTAGTTAATAGAAGTTTTCTTTAGTTCCTTTGTGATTAGGATGAGTACACATCAGGAATACTTAATTTGGCATACTATATGTATCACATTAATAAATATTTTGCTTATTCCTTAAAGAGCCTTAGGGTATATGGGATAAGTAGAATTTAATAAGTGAAATTATAGCCTTATTCATTCCTTAAAGAGCCTTAGGGTATATGGAATGGATATTGTTGCTTAATTTTTGCTTTAGTCGTTCCTTAAAGAGCCTTAGGGTATATGGAATGATTGAAGTTGTCTTGTTTGTACCTTAAAGAGCCTTAGGGTATATGGTGCAAATAAGATTGGTCCATTTATGTCTTAAAGAGCCTTAGGGTATATGACATGAATGGTACCTTGCTTAAGTAACCTAATAAAAGCCAAATTTTGGTCGCCTCGATGTGGACTTTAATCTTGATGACATTTGATCTTTTGAAAAGGGCTAGGAGCTAATTATTGCGTTCTTAACCGTCACACTTTATTTTTGGAATTAATAAGTATCGAAATAAAAGTCTTAAAGAGCCTTCGGGTATATGACTTAAATAAAATCTTGAGATACAAAATTAGGAAATAAGGGAGGAAAAGTAAGTACACAATTAGTATTTATGAGTAGTATTAGTGTCATGACTTGTACTTGACAATGATCTTGTTTTTAAGCTTAGTATGGAAAAGTGAAAGTTGGGGACGATGAATTTATTTTGCTTGTTCCATGATCCTAAGTGTAAAGTAAAAAAATATATAAAAAAATAAAAAAATAATAATAATAATAATAATAATAATAATAAAAATAATGACTGATCTGTGTTTGCGAAACGCTCACCGTGAAAAAATTAAAAAAAAATTAAAAATGGAAAAACGAGGCGTTACCGCCTTCCCTTTCTCCTCTGCATTCATTAATCCCTTTAGATGATCACTTTGCTACTTTTCGAGGTGATTAGTTTGAGGGGATTGGAATTTTTAGTTTTAAAATGCGTATTTATTACATTGCGTGAGGACACGGCAATACTTTAGTATGGGGGAATTTGGTATTCGCTATTTTATACATATATTTTACCATGAAAAACGAACCTAAAAGACCTAAAACATATTGAAAAATGCATATATAGGTTTGTTTTTGTGTTTGTGTATGTGCAGGTACGGATATAAAGAAAAGGACAAAAATAAAGACAAAACCGGACGAAACCGAGCACGAGATCAGAAGGAGCGTGAGAAAACGAGTCCAAGGGTGCTTTCGGATTTTATTGGGCCGGCCCGTAACCCATTTATATGGGCCGGGCCAACCCATATATTTGCTAGCCCAACAATTAAAATACAAGAGCCCATTATTGAAAATGGCTAAAATCTGAAATATCTAAGTATGGTATGATGTCACATGAACTCATGGCACATGAAGGGAAATAAATAAATAAAAAAGGGGTCATGTGCTTTAGCACTATGAATGGGAGAACCAATCAACAGCCGACGTGTGGTCCTCATTTTCTTTTCAATTTGAAGCCAAAATTAAGTATCATGATATAAGGAAAGAGAGGTCACGTGCGGTGTAAATAATAAAACTAACCCACGTGAGGCTCCACTAGCAGCGAAAGGGGCAAATGGAATGGTGACATGTGGCTCTCAATTCATATTTCAAGTTATCAATTACAAAAAGGATCCAACAGTTCAAAAGTCTTGCGTTGAAATGAAGCATACAAAAGTGGACACGCGGCAAAATTTTAACTGAAGGATCATTTTTTATTACATACCGATCCGTGTGAATGAAGAGTATGGCCAATGATTGGCTACATCATCACCTAATGATGGGAAAAGAAATTACAACTTCACCCCTTTGGCCCCTTTATATACCAACTCGCCTCCCCTATATTTGGGGTGTTAGTTAGGTTTTATTTTTTTTAGTTTAGCTTTTATATTTTTAGCTTATTTCAAATATGTAATAGCTTATTTTAGTTTTTCTGCTTATTTGTACCTGCTTATTTCAAAAGCTTATTTGGTTGTTTTAATGAAAATAGTTTGAAGTTTATTAAAGATCTCGGTTTGATTTCTATTTGCTTATTCCCTTGTTTTCATGTAGCTTATTTAATAAGCTAATTTTCGTGCTTATTTTCTGTAACTTATCTCTTTCAAAACTCCTAAAAATTTAGATAATGACTTCTAAAAGCACTCTTTGCTGCATCGATTCATTTTCACATGTTTTCTAAAACACTTTCGCAATAATAAGTCACAATAAGCTCGAAATTAGCTCATGGTTGTGCTTGATTCGTTTTTGTTCGATTAGAAACTTTTCTTATTTGGTTACTCAACGTTCTTGTTGCTATTTTCTGTGGTTAATTGATTAGTATTGAGATTATCAAGTTTAATGTTTAGCTTTAAAATTGTAGATCTCAAATCTCCAAGCTTGAAGCGTTGCCCCCTCCGCCGGTCTCCTTTCCTACTCTGTTTTTTTTTTAGTTGCTGATTCTTTTCTTTTTTTCGTTCTAGTATAGGTTTGCTTTAATCTCTTGTGTGAAATTTAAGTTTTAGCTTATTAGCAAGGCTTTATTGGAACTCGCTTATCAGTTTTTGCTTATTTGTAATCATATTTTGTTTTCTAAAAAGTTCTACTCGTTAAAATGGTATTGTCCTCGTTGGGTAACATGAATTGCATTTGGGTTTTCAATTAGTTAATTGTAGAATCATTCTACTAGGCTAGCATTATTTTTGGGCTTTTTGAAAAAAAAAATTAAAACTGTTGGACTAATATGGGGTGCGTTTGATTTCTAGAATTTGTTGGGCCACATACATTTGATTAGATCTTGGGCCGTTTGGTTTGATTATTAATATTTTGGAATTAAGCCTTGCGATAATTGTGTTTATCTAGCTTGATTTGGTGGATTATGAATTTGGCTTACAAGTTTTTTTTAGCATAATTAGTGAAATATGAAAACTGTTATAACTGTTAAATGTTAACAGTTCTATTTTCTTGTTTTGACTTTTTGCTACCGGTCAACTCATGAGACACGGAGCTTATGGGTTTATTTAGCTAGACCGACTTTGATTAGTTGTTTAGCTAAATAAATCGGGTGTTATCGTTTACTTGCGGCTCTCCAATTCGGTTCCATTTTCTATCCTTTTTCAATTAATTAGTGTAGTTTTATTTTAATGTTTTATTTTATGTTTGCCTATTTGATTTATGCCATGCTTAGTGTAGCTTTATTTTTAAAATACTTAATTTTTCATTTCATTATGAGTAGTGAGTAGAGTTAGTAGTGCTTGTTAAGTGATTAGAGATTTGGAATTTAGGTGCGGGTTTAAAAAGATTTAAAAAATATTTAGTCATAAGTTTTGTCTTTTCTAATTAATTCCGTCATTTATTTTTAATGCAATTTAATTTCTTGTCATTTATTTTTAAGCATTTCATTTTACTTGTCATTTTAATTCGTTAAACCTAAGCCCACACTTAATGAACATTTCACGTTACTTAGCAAGCATATTTGTCATTTATATCTTTTAGCTTAATTTTAGTATAATCTTGTAGTTTAAATCGTAGAATTAATATTAGTTTAATTTTTAGTATAAAAATAGTTTAAAACCAAAAGTTTAGCTTTCCTTTTATATGCTTTCCTTTTTAGTAGATTTAGAAAACCAAACCAAAAACTTTTATGACAATCAAGCTCGAATTACAACTTGAACATAGATTTCCATTCACCTCTCGTCGAGGAAACGACCCGGAAGGTTTTTGAGATTTCGCTTTGGTTAAAAGTGAATTTCTTGAACCCGACGGAAATACTAAACTATACTATTATTGATATCTTTCTTATTATTACGTATTTTTTATATTAGATATATATTATATGTAGTAATTTGGACGGATCATTCTTTTTCTAAGTCTGACAGTGAATCCTATTGTTCTATCTTATGGGGCATCTTATAGGCAACTTCATCGACCCCTCTAATGAATCTAATAACGCCTTCGGGTGGGTCATGAGTCATGTTGGATATCTCTATAAAAGGTCTCCCTTAGTAACACTGTGACAGCCTAGTGGTTATTGATTGAACTAATATCCTCGACAATATGAAGCTACGCATAGGTGAGTTTCCTACGATAACATGCATCCCTTTGTTCCTTCATGTAGGAAAGTATTGGGCAAGGAAATGGGTTAGTAGTTCCTCCCATGTGGAGATAGATCCTGCTAGAAGGCATTCAAGCCAATTGCTAGCTTGATCGCGTTGGGAAAATTGAAATAAACACAAGCGTGTTCTTTCCCTATTTTCACTGTCAAGGTCAAGTGAGTCCACAAGTTTAAGAAATCATCCTCAGACCGAAGTCTGTGGAATGAGCATCCGTTTTGCACCAACTGGATGGTGTCGGATCGAAGAGGTACCACGTTGTTCCCTACGGGGAGCTCGATGGTATTCCTGTAGCCCTCGTGGCTTGGTTTGGAGTATTCTCCTAGAGTACGGATAGGATTCTCGTCTCCCATGGTGGTTGACGAGAATAGGTTACGAAACAGATAACACGAAGAAAAGATAGACTACAAGAAAGCTAATATGTGGAATTAAATTCTCACTTGAAAGGATTCAAGCGAGTAGAACTAAGCTAAACTATGATCAATACTTAACTATTCCCTAGGCGGCGGTGCCAAAAACTTGATGCAGTCGTCGTAGGACTTCTACAAGAAGTTTTACAACTCCCTAGGCAAACCACCTAATCATTGTAGTAGTAGTATAGGCAAGATCGGGGGGTTGTTATCGTTCACTCGGGGAATAGGTTGGGAAGGCTTGATCACGGTCTAACATAATTCTAAGGGTTGAAGGAAGATTATTTTTGTATTTTTATATTTTATGGAAAGCAAGATCATATAATTAGAGAGGTGGTTTTGTTTTAGCTATTAACTAAATATATTCTACGCTACTGGTGAAAACAATAAGATAAAAGACGGCAGCCGGTTGGGGGGGGGGGGGGGGGATGGCGCTTGAAGGAGGAGTGTAGTGGGACTTCGGGTAGATCCTGTAAAGAAAAACCCTATTTGGATTCGGCAAAAATCTTCCACCGAAAAAGTTTTACCTCCCCCCGGATGGCCGGCGACGGCGGCGGTGGTGGCGGAGGGGTGGCCGGCGGTGGCCGGACAAATTGAGGGAAAGAGAGAGAATTATATATGTATGTGTGTTTTTTTATCCAATCAAAAAAAGATATATATATATATATATATATATATATATATATATATATATATATATATATATATATATATAATATATATATATATATAAATATATCTATATATATATATAAATATATATAATTAATAGTATTTATATATAGATATATATATATAATATAGTATATATATAAATTATATATCTATTTTTGATTGGATAAAAAAACACACATACATATATAATTCTCTCTCTTTCCCTCAATTTGTCCGGCCACCCCTCCGCCACCACCGGCCACCAGAAAACTTTTCCGGTGAGATTTCCGGCCGAATCCAAAAAGGTTTCTCTTTACAGGATCTACCCGATCCCCACTACCACTCTCCTCCACGCGCCATCCCCCCCCCACCGGCTGCCACCACCGACACCACCACCATAATCACCACCTCTACGCCACCACCACCATAAGGGTCCATTTGGTTCTTGAAGTTAGCACCGAGGGTGCGTTCGGTTCGAGTTGTCACAATAGGGTGCGTGTGGTTTTGATAAGCACCAAAAAGGGTGCGGTTGCTTAGGGTTTTCATGGTACCAGGGTGGGTTTGGTTTGGTCTTAACCCGAAAAGGGTGTATTTGTTTTGATATAGATCAAATAGGGGTGCGTTCGGTTTGTGATGACCGCACCAAAAAAGTGCGTTTGATGTTGATAACCACCCAAGGGAAGTGTGTGTTATTTAGGTTGTTTCTGGGTCACAGCTAGGGTGCGTTTGGTCCACGACAGGTGCGTTGGGTTGTTAAACCACCCGAAAAGGGTGCGTTTGTCGTGGGTCAGCCACCACCCGAAACGGGTGCGTTTGTCGTGGGTTTAGGGAAGCAGCTAGGGGTGTTTGTTTTATGGTTTTGCACCAACCGGCGGTGCGTTTATTTTCTACAGATTTATGGTTGCGGTTTTGGTGTGGGGTTTAGAACAACAAAAAGGATGTGTTAGTTGGTTCGGTGGGCAAGAAAGCCGCAAAAAACAGGGGCGTTCGTGTGGGGGGGGGGGGGGGGGGGGTGGGTTAATAACCGCCAACAAAAGGGTGGGTTTGTTTCGGCAGCCACCACGACCCACAAGGGTGCGTCGGGTTGTGGGTTAACAGCCGGGGGTGTGTCAAGTTGGCCTTAACCCAAAAAGGGGTGCGTTTGGGGTCCGGGTCAGCAGCAAGAGGCTGTGTTTGGTTTGTTTTGTGGCACCAAGGGTGCGTTTGGTTCACGAGATCGCACTAGGGTGCGTTCGGTTTGATTATAGCGCCGGCCAGGGTGCGTTGTTGAGGGACAGCACCGGGCTGCTCTATGGGCGTGTTTTCATTAATTAGGGCGCGTTTGGTTTGACATTAAAGACCAAGGGTGCGTTTGGTTTAGAGAAGACAACAAGGGTTTGTTTGGTTTATACCTTGACAAATAAAAATAACATAAAGTTTTAATAAATATTAAAATCGGATATATATAATGGTGGCTAATCGGTTAAATAAATATGATAATTATTATTTTGGTTTAGTTTAGATATATATAAAAATATAAATATATATTTTAAACATGAGGATATTGCAACACGTTTTATTTGGAAAGTGGAAACCCTAAAGTTATACCGACAAACGGCAAACTTTGAGTATATGCGTACATGGTCAACCGTTTTTGTTAAAACGGGAAAGGTCCAGACAAAAAATATATATCAATGTTATATGTTTAGCAATGATTTATTAAGCTTATATTATTTTAGGAAACGAATAAAGGGGACCCAAGTCAAATTATTAAAGAGATACATTAACTGGTATATATACAATACCTGACCAATATGAACGAAAACATACTTATACATTGAGACAACCTGTAATAAGACACCTGTCAAGAAACGAAAAATATATTTATAAAATATTATTTCTATATTTTATAAATGGTTATAAACTGTTACAAACATGGTTTTGATTAATATCATCAACGTTAAAGAACCATGTGTCACCTTTTACAAAGCCTTTTCATAAATTAAATTGGTTGTCAAACCTAAAATAGTTTTTAATTAATTATTCACACTTATTATATAATACCTGCAAGGTATTATATATTTTTCATTAATCTTTGGATTGATTGTCTTTGTTCTATAATTCACGGTAAGAATTATATAAGGGTTATTTTTCATATGTAATATATAAAGAATATATATTACACACTTAGCGTATATTTTCAATTTACTTATTTAACCAACCACCAAGATATTACAACTTTAAATCTAAATCTTTTATCAACATGTCGCGTTGACGTAACCATTCATCGGGAAACCCAAATTCATTATCCTAGGCTAGTGGGACTTAGCAGTTAAGTTAAGCCGCAACTTCTTGATCGAGCCGTTTCGTCTTCCGATCGTGTGGTGCATATTAGATGCCTATCTGTCAATCGTTCTTCATCATCAATGTGAGTTTCATAGCCCCACGTTTTACATGTTTTACATATATTTTTGGGGTGAGAACATGCTTGTTACAAATTCAATTACGTGTTTGATTTAAACTCGTTACGTGCTCATTTACAACTCGTTTGCATACATGTTTACAAACGCATTTACTTGGTCGATTTCCATACATATTCTCATATATCGCGTTGAGATACAATACTTGTTTTCATTTATGAACCCAACAACTTTATTTTCACTCATATGATTACGGATTAGCTTAAGCGGATTGAATTGATAACTACAAGTAAATGCCCGAGGGGTACATAATCATTATTGCCCGGTGGTCCTTGGAGGGGACACTTGTGAGGGGTACATATTCATTTCTGCCCGGGTGTTCTTGGAGGGGACACCTGTGATGGGTACATACAAGTCTACGTCACAGCTTCATGAACTGTAAATCACTTGGAGGGTGAGCGCGAATGTTATGAAATAGATCTATTCGGGTGTGATCCCCGTTTGGGTGATTAGCTATCACTGGGCAAACGAACGTTATAGCATGTTGTCTACGCGAATGTTATAAAATAGATCTATTAGGGATTGACAACCCCCGTTCGGGTGATTAGCTATCACTGGGCAAACGAACGTTATAACATGTCGGATTACGATTGATTGGGCCTATAGGGCCCACAACACTTACATATGAACTCTTACTGTTATATCAGTGCATCGGTTTTATGAGCTTAGAGTAATCGTAAACATTGTTTTATACTCACATGGATATTTACTGTGCCTTGAATAGAGTGGCAATACATACTTGAAACATTTTGGTGACATTAAATTGGTCATGCATTCTTTTTAAATCTTTGGGATAAGATTGGTACTTTTGGTGACATAAAATGTGTCGTGCATTCTTTATAAATCTTTGGGATTTTTACATAGTACTGTGATGATACAGTGGACAAATACATTCAGTTGAAACTTACATTCATATTTAAACTAACCTATGAACTCACCAACTTTATGTTGACCATTTTAAGCATGTTTTTCTCAGGTGATATAGATACTTGGCTTACTTGAAGTGCATTGGAGTCTATACATTCAAGTTTTTCATGGTGATGCAATTATGGGACAAATATTATAACAATTTCAATGAAATCAACGAGATTACTTTTCAAACGATACATTTAGAGGTCGTTCTCTTGTATCTAACGCTGTGTATTATGAAGTAACTCCCCCGGACATACATTCTGCCGCGACACGCATTTTTGGGGGTGTTACAAATTTACCCTGTGCGTTGTGTGAGTAAAAATAGAGGGAAGGGTGAAGGGGATGTACAGTGTTTTTGACTGTTTAGTTTGACCCGTGTATTGACCAAGTGTAATAATAGGTGTTGGGCCATAAGGTTTAACTTTGGGCTTTTGTTGGTAAAATGGGTTTTATAAGTATATTTTGGGATTTTAAAGGTTTATGGTTTATTTAGTTTAGGAATTGGCTGACCCGGCCCATTAACTGGGCCCGGGTTGGTCCGTAGAGTAAGGGTACACCTTCGGCCTCGGTTTTTCGTCCTCTTTCCATTATCGTGTTCGTTTTCGTCCCATTTTGGCCTTCTTTGTATGATATTTGAAATATCCGCACCTACACATCACAAAAGACAAAATACACAATATACAAGCATAATTTGCATTATTTCATCTTTTTAAGGTCATTTTTTATATAAAACGGATATGTGATTTCTCACATATCAAAATTCTCTAAACTAAGTGATTGTCGTGTCCTCACGCAATGTTATATGCTTTAAAACCAAATATTCCAAAACCTCCCTAATAGCTTTCAACCACTTGCCAAATTCTCACACCGTCGTCACTTCAATCACTGCTACATAACTTTATGGAAAGAGGTAGGTACTCTATCTTATAATAATCTTCTTGTGTCACAACTTGCTATACATACGATCATTAAACTCCCTTCAATTTTTTATTTATTTCTGAGATATATACTGCTAGCTCGCTGGAGTATTGGTTTTCTTAGCTATTCCTTTCACTGCTGTAAAATCAATTGCAAACAGTCCTCTTGGGGAGACTCTCCAGACCCTAATGCAAGAAACAAAGAAACTTGCTCTCAACAATGCCAAAGCCTATCAATCACTCTAGCAAAACTCTAAAAACAAGAGCCGTTTAAGCCAGTCACATCACTACTAATTGTGTTATCTTCGTTCTTCATCCTGAATGTGGTTTGAAATTTATATCACTGGTGTATTGTGGATGAGGCCAAGATGTGTCCATAACTTGAGCTTTTATAACCTTGGCTCGTTACGAGCCGAACTCGAGCTTTGGCAACCTTGGGCTCAACTCGGCTTGTTTCTACCCTTATCCGGTACTATAGGAAGAATTTCTTCAAAGATGTTGGTAAATTTTTTGGTCAGATTTACCATTAGAGAAGACCGATTTGCAGGTTACGGGCACACTGTTTTTGCCACTCCAGAAGCGGCTCAGAAGGTATGTTTGTGCATTGTAGTACGGATTATCTGGTTATTGCGTCTTGAAATTGTTAAATTTAATTCCATACTTGCTACCCAAAACTGAACTTTTAAGAAAACTTGCGTATCTCATTGTTTTTTTTTGTAAAGGCAAATATCATATATCATATAGATAATTGAAAAAGTAGCAAGAAGCTAGAGGTACATAGATACAACAACACTAAAATGTCACCACTACCGACCATAAGCTTGCAATTATCAGACTCTAAAAACTTTCGATTACTCTATCACCAATAACAAAGACACCAAAAAGTGACAATTAAACAAACTAAGGCATTACCCTAGTCATCCAAATATACAAACCACAGTATCACGAACTCAAATACTTTTATACATGTAGTTATTGGAATTATGTATGATTTATTGATTTCTTGTTTGACATATAATATATGATGAAGTAGTTACTATTTTTCACAAAACGTGTTATATAACTATTTGTAGATTCTCAATACATAATTATCTGCAAAACATACAACCAAACACACACTTAGTTTTTCCACATTATGAAGATACATCAGATGTTGCGTATGTTATGTTTCGCATTAAAGAACTTTAGTGGATATACAGATAAGGACAACATAGATTAGTATGTTGGCGATAGATGTAATAGCTTCCCGTGCAATTTACAAAGCTAGACTTATTATTTATGAACAAGTAATTTTCCTTATAACTTTTAACCATTTTTGCATTTACATATCTATAACCTATATAGTCAAAAAATAAACTATTAAGTAAATGGGTCAAATGAGTTCGAACAGGTTGGAGGTTACTTAGAGTTAATTTACCAGTGCATACAACCATCGATTAGTTGTATTAGTTAAAACATTAGTCTATTGTAAAGACAATATCCTTTTTGAATTATATCTTAACAAACACATCACTTGTCTAACTACTGAAATATTTTGACAAAGTCTTTCAATGCATACAACACAGTTCGACCTTATAATGAGAAATGTTTATCTTTTATTTCCACATATATCGGAGGTTGTGGTATTTAGAATCTTATCCTTATGATTTGTGGTATTTTGTTAACCTATTAACTCGATGTGTTCTTACTGAACATTAAATTATTTACGGCTAACAAAGATTATATTACAGCAAGTTTCAGTTGTTTTCACAGCAGAAGAGCTTGGGGCAAAAGATAAATTGGATTATGACCTGTACTTTTACAAAACAACCCTACTAATTCACTACCTCATGTTATTAGGCAATTAACCTCAACTTATGTGTTCATGGTCGTGATTTAGGAATTAGATGTCCATATTTGCAACTTTTTAATCCTCTTTGATGAATTTCTAAATCGCCATTTGTTGATCTGACAATATTATTTTGGTCTTTTAACATGTTATGTTTTGTTATTGATTGATCAGATATAACACCAGATCCATGTGGCAGAATAGAAGCAGTTAAAGTTGGAATGCCTGGTGTGAATACATTGTTAGGTTGCATAATTAACCTAAAACAGGAACAATAACAAAACCTACATAAGATGGAATTTCCCTCCAAATTTTTTGGAATTTCAATTCATGTTGTCTAAAACTGAAACCGACTCAAGCAAACCAAAAAACCCGAGCTGACCCGATTCCAATTTGATTTGGTTTTGGTCTAGCATTTCTGCACATGTTGGTTTCGTACAGCATAAATGCAGGATTTACACTCGCCCCTTGAATCTCCTAAAGGTTAAGTACATTGAAACTTCAACAAATGTTAAAAGAGCTTTTTTTACCGATTATATGTATTCTAGATTCTGCTCTTTTTACTTTTTCTCATGTACTTTCCAGGAGGTTGAGAGAAGTAGCCTGACTTTTTTGAGCAAGTTTTATTGTAGTTCCATTAGTAATCTTTTATGACGAGAAGTAAAAGCTCTCATTACCAATAGTTTACGTTTCATCACAAATCAACCAATTCCATTTTCAGGTCATTGTTCTTAGATGAGTTTTATTTTTATAATGTTAGTGTCAATTTATCTCGCTAAGATTCATACATACATCTTTGTACGCTCATGCTTAATGTTTTTGCGTCAATGTTATGTTGCATATTGAAACATTCATTTCAGTGCTATATATCTTTTTATGATATCTTTTTTTTGGGTAAAGGGTTTCCCCGGTAAATTTTATTACTCCAAAAAACAATTAAGTACAAAGGATGAGGGTGAGTTCCACATCTTCGCCCATTACATAGGCAAACAACTTCCTTTAAGGATGAGAGACAACTAGAGTAGACCTATAAAAGAAATAATTATATAAGAAAACTATTTTTTTTCTACGACCCCTAACTGTAATATCCAAGTTATCACAAATAGCTTGCAGCTTATCAGGAATATCCTGACCTTCATACATATCATCATCGTATGTGTCATATTCGTAATCATCATTCTCGTAAGATTCCTTCCACTGCTAAAGCAAACTCTGTGTACTATTGCCTTCCTTCTTAGCCAAGAAACTAGCCAAATCATTATCCATTGAAGCAACCTCATCTTCACTATCATAATCACCCGAATAAATAACTCTTTCCAAAGGTTTTCCCTTATCATCCACCAAAGTAACTCTTCTGTAGTAAATTGGATATCATAACACAAGCATAGATGATTGGGTTGGCCGAATTATCTAGAGAGAGAAAATGGAGAGGTTTGTGATAAAATGAACAGCCAACTCTTCCCATGGCTGGAAAGGGTGTTTAAATACATGAGTTTTATGCCCCTAAGTGGGCTATGATGTGGGCTAACATGTGGGTAAAGACCCGGCCCAACACCATAAGTCATACGCTTATGATTCAACTACGAACTATGCTATTCTAGACAGTACACGGGGTGACCAAGTCTTTTTCTT
This sequence comes from Tanacetum coccineum, assembly GCA_026074375.1. Lineage (NCBI taxonomy): Eukaryota > Viridiplantae > Streptophyta > Magnoliopsida > Asterales > Asteraceae > Tanacetum > Tanacetum coccineum. Next base: position 76,414 of record BQNB010004507.1, on the reverse strand, counting down.
AAACCTAACAATCTCCCCCTAAGGGAGGTCACCCCAAAAATCACAATTTGAATCCTAGCATTCTAAATCTTTGACCTTCTGTCTTTAGCTCGTAGTCTTTGATTCTTCATTCTTTGATTTCTTTGTACATTACCTAGTGATCTTTGAGCTTTGTTCCTTAGATTTGTCTGATCTTTAAGCATTCTTTAAGATCATCATCCACTGTAAATCTCTTGACCATCCTTGATGAGGAATATTGCCTTCATGTGATGTTGTGACCTTCGGACCTGCATGCTCACATTTGTCTTGATCATGATATTACTTCTCAGAGCTGCGGAAACTGCGTTGTAGGTCTTTCAGTTGTCATGATGTCATTAATTAGAAACATTAAGTGTGAGCATGGGGTTGTGAATTGACTCCACTGGAACGAGGTATCTCCATCTCCATCTTTACTTGACCCTGAAATAAAATAGTTAACAATAAAGCTTGTGGGCGAACATGGCTTTGTCATTCGCCCGAGTCTGGTTGGAGTAACCTCCGGATCCGTGAGGACCGACCTGTGATCAGGTAGATTCATCTTAAGAAGAATCTCCTTGACAGGATTTCCAGTATAAGTATCGGATCATCTAATGTGCAACCATCAGAATTCCCATACTTGCCTGTTCTCTGTATCGGAACGTCTCAAAGCAGACAACACGATAAGAGTGAATCGGTTAGTTACTATCTTACCGATTAAAGATAAAAATTGATTTGAAAATCAATCGACGTGTCACTTGAGAAAGTATTTTTGTGACACATCGAGATTGTTTTATAGCACAAAATCAAATTTCATCAGAAACACATTTGTTTTGAAAGATATACACAGTCAATGTGCTAGAAAATCAGTTGTTGAGCACATCGAAAGGTTTTTCAAAAACTATCCGTCAATTCACTGACTGGAACAAGTTTGATTCATAAAGAATCGCACCATCGTTGCTTTCCATTTGTCACAAGTTTAATCCATAGTGGATCTCACATGTCACCTACCAAGAGCTTGTTTGATGTTGGCTCTAGAAGGATTTCCATCTTCATTGCGATTACTTTCGTATCACTCAGATGTTCTGGCAATACCACGAGGATAATGCGTAGGACTCTTTAGATCTTTACTTGGTGTCACAATGTGTGAAGAACAAGCTTAATTTGTATTAGTATCCTAACGAGATTTGTGAATGATCTTATGGCTCTAGACTCAATTGTGCATTTTTGGTTTTAGTAGTCGGAGGCTAGAGCGGACTGCCACCTTTTCAATATCGTCTAACTCGGAGCGAGAGAGAAGATAGAAATGCATTGATCTCTGTGAGGAATGAAACAAAAATCCTTTGAGGGATCTTGAGTGGCTAGGGAGGGTTGTGCAACGTATCACTGGGTCCATGATACTTGTCTTCAATGTCAGCAATCAACCATGTGATTCTGACAGCATATGTAGTGACCCGGTTTCTGCCTAATGTTTAAGGAGGGCTGCTTTCTTTTCACCCTTTATCTTAACATTTCTTTTTCATTCTTTAACCCCTTCAATGCTTACCGAGACTTTATTACTAGTACCTTATTGGGTATGTTCCAGAACTAGCTCCATCTCAGTCCGCACTTTTCCCTTATTCTCACATTACTCCTTTTATAATCTTACCTAAGGACTTCTACACTAACTAATGGATTGTCCCTGAGTAGATCCCTCCGGCTCTGGCAGGATCGTGGGAATGAGTACCTAACCTTACCAACCTTATAACTCTGATAAATTAATTTCAGGGTCGGTCTTAGGTATTTCCACAATTGACATCATATACCTTTCGCTCCCTCTTAATATGTGCATCGATATTCGAAAAGGTTTAGCACATGTGGGGGAGCCTACACTTGAGTTCAAAAGATCACATTTTTTATTAGATTTTTATATTTAAATCACATTTTCTCCTCCGATCAAAAATTTCAAACCCGTTAAGATTTAGGATCTCAATTGATTTAAGTAAGTTAGAAAAATTGGGAGAAAATGTGGTCCGATTAAATGTTTATTGATAAAGGAACAACTCCCCCTCCATAATTGAGGGTCTGTTAGAGTCACCTTACAAACCACTACTAAGAATGTACAATATGAACAATATACAGTACTATTACACCACACAAGAAGTACTAAAATATACAAAGAAGATGTGATCACTCGGTTCTCTGAAGAAGTCTGTAGTCTCCTTCTTGTATTCGTCCACCAACAAAGCTTTCCAAGTTTCGGAAGATTCGCCTGAGCTTTAGCCTCTTCTAAATAGCAAACATGAACTACTTTCTCTTGATCACATCATTCGTGGTCTAGAACCTGGTATTCAACCCCGTATTGACCTTGTTAACCTTGAATTCCTTGACCCGATAGTCTAAGGCTTCATCAATTTGATGTAGAGTCCCATCACTAAACTTGTGAATTTCGTTAAAGCGCATGATCATCTGCATTCCATACTTGTCTCTGAACACCACGGCCCGTGGGGAGTCAAGAATCTTGTAATTGTGCATGAACTCAAGACCTGTAGCTTCCTAGTGGGGTTTGGCGAGGTTCAGCTGAGTCTGGTAACTCTCTATGCCGAGCTGGAAGTCTTCAACCCGTTTTCTGATAACCAAATTCCTTATCCATAAGTTGACAGCAGTAGAGAGAATCTTCTTGTCTTTGGGCGGTAGGTGGTTTAGGTGACCTTGAAGATTTAGCAAGTACAAGTCTTCAAAGTCACTCGGGTACAGGTATTTGAAGTCGCTTTCAGCAATAGTATATTCCTAATTATCAGCTCTTCAAAGGACTATCTTTTTCATGTAATCATACCCATAAAGTGAAAAGACCTCAATTCTGACGACACTTAGGATTCTCACGTGAGTCCTAACAATAGCTCTTCGATTGGTGTCAGCTGAGTGTCACTCGATGTAGAATTGTTGTCTCTTGAACCACCAGTAAGAGATACCATATGATGGTGAGATGTCATACATATACTCTTCTTCAGCCCACATCTGATCAGGTACCATCTGTTCTAGCCCAACATCAGGATAAGAGGCAGCTTTCATCTTTGTGATTGACAACGCAAGTCTGTCACCCTTGTGGCCAAATCGTAGATACTCCAAGTCTTTGTTGAAGAAGAATTCAGTCTGAATCGTGACCTGGCCTGGAGGACCACCCAATAGGAGTGGTCTGATGACATTATACATGAGTAATCCTTCGTCCACTTGATTAGTCAGAAGCTTGTGACATTCTTCCATCTGAAATTGTAGATGAATCACGTCAGGATGGAAGGCGTTGACCACTTCATATGTAGGACCTTCCAAATGTTCTGGTGTGAGCTCTGTGATTCCTTGCTTCTTGCAAAACCAATCCATAAACACTCCAATATCACCGGTATGTAAAAGCAGAGAGTTCTCCGGTGGAGATACGAAGCTGGAGGCTATAGCAGATGCCCGGTTGTTATTAGGAACAGGTAGACTTGATGAAGGAATGGACCACGCAGGTTCAAGGGTTGCAGGTCTTTCTTCTTCAGAAAGAGGTTTAAACCATTCCTGATTCAGACTCACTTTGGGAATGTGCCTACTGCCGCTATCTTCATCGTCAGACCCCATATCCTGAGCTTCAAAGTCTAACTCTTCATGCATAAGTACGTATTTAGGGATAGATGAAGCAGCGGGCTCAAGTCTGGATGTGGTCGTTGTCCAGGCTATATATGTTGTTGAGGCAGCTATCTTAGATGAGCCTGAAGTAGCGGAGCTGTAAGACTGATCACCTCGATTGGTTGTTGAAGACGGTGGTGGTGGAGGAGGATCTTGAGCGGAATCAGAGGTTCCTGTTAGACCGAAAGCCCCTGATGCACCCGACAGTGGTGGAGGAGGAGGTGGTAGAGGAGGTGACCCAGGCAGGGTTTTTGGTGATTCCTGCTTACTTTTCTTCTTTGTTCGCTCCTCAGCCTTGTCTGCATCAAATTGCTCACTTTCATCACTAATGATAGATTTCTGTAATGCTTCAAAAGCCATCTTGTGATCCTCGTGTCTCTTGTCATAATTCTCCTCTAACATGCGTTGAAGCAGAATCTCCTTCATGTCAGACGTAGGGAGATCCTTGAAGCGAGCACGAAGAGGGACTCTCATTGCATGCTGAACTGATGCGGTAACCACCTCTTTCACCGATTCTTTGATTTTTCGGTCAATCTCCTGCGAGTCTATAAATTCCACTATCTACTCTCTGATCAATCTAGACAAGTCTTGAGTCTCTAATTGGTGGATCTTGTTCCCTTGCTTGTCTAGCCTTTCCCCCAGGGCTTGATTTGCATCTACCAGATCTGCTATATTCTGTTCTAGCTGACCAATCGTCTGAGTTAAGATCGAGGTTGAGATGTCTTGTTGTAGTTGAGGTGGTGGTGGTGGAACAGTTGTTGTTGTTGTTGTTTCAGTGACCGTTGTTGTTGTTGTAGGCATAGATGCGGGAACCGTTGTGGAATCGGATTGAGGGTCGGTGATATCTATCACTGGAGTGGTCATTAACGGGACAGACGAGGTATCTTAATGAATGGGAACCGTCACCATAGATTGAACCTCCACTTCTGTATTGGTCTTTTCTAGTTCGTCTTCTTGTGACTTCTCTACAAGGAATTCCTTGTTGAGGTTCTTCATAGAGGACAGGGTTCCAGCGGAGCTAGCAGGTTCCTTAAGTCTCACATCACCTTTAGTTGGGAGTTTAAGGTTCTCTTGAACCTTTGGATAAGCCGTGGAAGTGAATTCATCATCCATTTGCTCTGTGTTAGGTTGTGATGAGGCTTCATCGATTCCTAAGTCCATGTGATCCAGGTTTGGTCCAGCGTAGACCACATGACTTGATGGTGTTTGAGACACGCCAGCATCCCCAGGGTTTGTTCCACCCTGGCCTTCCTCTTGACCTTGTGCATTCATATCAGGAGATACTTCCTCATCAGAATCCATCTCACTGTCAGTTAGACCCAGTTCCGCATATAGTGACAAAGATTTAACGAGACCAGAGGGTTCTGTTGTGGCAGGAGTGCGCCTCTGAAAGTTGAACTGTTCAACAGGGTTCTTTTTCTTAGGGGTTTGAAGGTTGAGTAGAACCTGAGCTGCTTGCTCCTCACCGACCTTCTCCTTCCCCTTTCCCTCTACCTCTAGAAGTGGTTGAATCTTTCCAGTGTCAGGTTCCCTGAACACTATAGGAGGTAGTGGACCCCTATGTGCACTCTAAGCTTCCTTTAGGCTTTCCTCAATTTCCCTTTGTGTATCCGCCTCTTCATCACCATGCATTGGTTCCTTATTTGGAACACCTTCATCTACAAACTCATCTACTAGCTGAGGAGTGCTGGATAGCGTTCTCTTCTTTAGCACCTTACCAGCTTTTAAGTGTTTGGCTTGTGATGGTGCTTTAGTGGTGTCCTCAACCAGCTTTCTTTTCTTCTACTGAGGTTTAGCAGGTGCAGGCGTAGGTTTGGATGGTTGAGATGCAGAAGATTTTGAAGTCTTAGATGCTGCCGGTTTTCCTACTGGTGCAGTTTTAGATGATTGCGGTTTTGGTTTCCTTGTTGATTTGGTTGTTGCCCCCTTAGCTGGTTTGGGAGCCGGTGCGTCATCGTCACTGACTGCTTCTCCGGCGAGGTACCGTTGATACTTAGTAACCTTTGCCACATATTCAGAGTAATAGATAGCAGTTCGAATTTCCTTAGAGATAAGTGTATCCGAAATTGCCATCCCGAATCTTACTCTCTTGGTGTTCTTGAATGAGAATTTCAGATATCCCAAAGCAGACTCCTCAGTAGGCAAGTGGAGTGGGGAATCTGGTCTTTTATGGAACTTGTGTTTGCTCTGGAGGTGATTGATGATTAGCTTAGTGAAACGGACACCCGAAATCACCAATGGATTAACTTTCTTCTTTCCCTCCGCATGAAGAGCCAGATTCATCTTGTCCTATGTGAATGAGTGGATACACTAAGTAAATTCTTCCTATATCCTCTCAACATAGTCTATGTTTGCTTCGTTGACAACACCCCACAAGATCTGCAATACTGGAGCTCTCGGTCTTTCAAATCCTGAGGTCATTCCTGTGAGGCAAAGATTGATGATAGTTGCGAGTGCCCTCCATGGCTGGTACATGTCATTTGTCACGACTCCCGATAAGGTTCTGACAACATTCAGGTAGCCGAGGTTGTTGACAAAAGAGATTATAGTGTTAGAGTTAGGTGGAGGTGTGAAATTGATGTTATTTGATGACAGTTGAAGTGCATCTCTTAGAGTAGCTTTGGTGAGATAGAAACGTTGTTCATCCAGCTGATAACTGTATCCTTTATCCTTGTCAAATCTGATGGTGTCCCAGAACTGCTGGATGTAAATGGATGGAATAATGGAAGAAGCGGTGAAAGCTCTAAAGAAATTAGTGTTCTTCAAGATGTCCACAGCAATCTTGAAAATGGGATTGGCCTGAGTCCTTTCCACATTCAAGAAACAATTGCTTTTTCCCACTGGGACCCATTTGTCACGAGGCAAGATTTGTTCATCTGAGCGAGTAGGTGGGAAATCAGCAGCCACTAGAGCCTCAGGAGCACAGATATTTGCATCAGCCATTATAACTGCACACATACATACAGAGAGGTGATGTTAGATAAGAGCACATGCTCGAGGGTTAGACAGTCATAGACATAGTCCCAGTTAATGATCATATTGAAGTGATTGTCAACTAAGATGTACACCACTTAAGTCAACGGACGTCGACTCATGTAAGTTGAGACAAAACTCAAAGACGAATGCACAGTGACCAAAACACAGAAGACATGACAAAACATAGCTGGGAAATCATATCACACAAAACGCAGAGAGTCCACCAGCCAAAACGCAGAGAGTCCAACTACCCCGATTTTAACATATAATTGGGGGCATCTATGGCTTAACTAGTTCATTACATGCAGTCTATAATACCAACTAACAATATGCAGAGGCAAGTCGCAAGACAGGCAAAACGCAAAACACAATAGCAGAGATATTGTTATTCAAGTTTAATCAAAACGCAACATTTTTTGAAAAAATTTGAAAAAGTGGGTCCTACATTAGTACTAATGAGGGTCTTCAATCACAAAACGCAACTAATTACGTTTTGTCCTGCTGAGCATAATGTCATACATCAAAACGCAATAATATCTTTCAGGCAAAACGCAAAGGCAAGATTCAGGCAAGACGCAACAACCATTTAACTCACCAACGCAATCTAGTATATAATACAAAACGCACACTTGAACATTTCAACCAAAATGCATAAGAAACTAAAGCAAAACGCATCCAAGAATATACTGGCAACGCAATCAAGAATGCTTAGTCAAAACGCAAACAAGAACATTTCATAACACAGATTCTAACTTTTGATTCAATGCATCCAAGGCTTAGTTAGATCATTATATACGTTCTATAATGCCTACTAACAACAATAGCAACAACAAATGGCCATTATAAACAACCTACGACCACAATTCGACTATAAAAGTCAACCATTGCACGAAAATCACAATGAACCTAAATAAGCTATTGGGGAAGCAATTCATTCATCAACTAAGCATCATGTACGTATTCTAATGTAAACCCAGCAGACAAAACGTACTTAGAAACACTCACCTAGATTTAGATGAATATTTCACTCGAAAAACCTAAGAACAATGCGATGACATGAGATTCAGGTTAATTTATTCAAGATAAAGCATATATTTATGACAACAAACACTAATCAAGCAATACCTAGGAACGAATCCACACCATAAACAAGAATCAGGCAAATCGCAAAGAGGGTATGCGTTTTGAGAGGGAAATAGGTGGTTGAGTTTTGACTGAGTATGGTAGGTTTGACCGAGTCAAAACGCAATTGGCCTTTTATACCATATTGTAACTTTCAGTTAATGACATTTTCAGTCCCCCTCTTTCTACCTACTATACAATTTTAAGACAAATGTGTAACTAAGGGGTAAATTGAGATATGTAATTGGCACAAAAAGTCCTTCACATTTTGTGAGACTAAGAAACAAGTAACAAATAGCACATAACACCCTATACTTGCAAGCAGTTGACACATTTGGCCCTTTGAGTTAAAACAAGTTTAACTCCCCCTCAAACTAAAACCCTGTTAGATACAAAACCTTTCTTAATTATTTATAGAATGCCCGTTAGATGTCATAAATTTGAAAACCACTCTCCCCCTCAATCAATGACCCGTTTTCTATTTAAGTCTTGTTAGTCGTTGTTTTGAGTTGTTAAATTTATGAAACACAAGTCCGATTGATTTTCAAAAACAACATTGAACCACCATGTGAAATCCAAATAATTTTCTGAAGAATCATAGACGAAAAATCATTTGGTTAAAAAGGAAGACTTCTCTTCTGTATCAAGAAATAATGCACTGAAGCATACATCAAATCGATGGTGCACGGATATAAAGTAATCCATGCCCGGGAGAACTTAATCACCCGTTGTTAGGAACGGTCGTCTTTTTGGCGATGAGCTTTCCTCATTTTGAAAACCGGGTTATAGTCTGAGATAACTGCTAGCCATAAAGACATGTTTTGAAAAGTTTAAACTTCCGTTCGAGATTCATTTAAAGAACCCGTGGCTTTATTAACGACCATTTCTAGGACCGTAAATGTTATCGATAAACGAAAGACATGCCTTGAAAAAAAACTATTTTTGGCATTTTATATTTTCTGATTTTTATGGATTTTTGTGGGTTTTATATTTTTGTATTTTCTTTTTGATTTTGAATATGTACGTATTTACATAGGATACAAGAAGATTTCTCTTCTTTTGAAGATAAAGCGCACTGAATCATACACTTTTCTTTTCTTTTAAGGAACTGGGCCTGAAGTGTTGTCAACAAACGCCATTTGTTGACATTGAGGACCGAGGCTTGAACTGCAACGATCAAACGTCATTGTTTGTTCATCAGATCAGAATTCCTTGAAGCCCTGGTTTATGAGATATTAGTCTTTTCAGCAACCAAACTCTAAGTCCTTCCTTTTTAGGATTGAAAGATGTACCTGCACTTAAGTTAAGAGTACCTGCACTGACATCAAGAGTTTTTTCGTATTCATATGGGTTAATAATATCCTCATTTGAACCATTTGGGGGTTCACTGTCAACCTTGGTTGTATTAGATGTGAGTATCTTTCCAGTAGGAACCCACCTAAGACCAACTGTCTTGAAAATTTTACCCGTCGATTTCCACTTAAGACAAGATCTAGGAGTCATTGGTTTTATCAATGCACAATGGAAGTCTTTTTGATTGAAAACATATGTCCTTTTGGGATCTGTTCCTTCTGTTTCTTGCTAAATCTTGTTTCTTACGGGTTTGTTTATGTTCGTTGTCTTATTGGATGAAACCTTAGCACGTGAGTTGACTTCATTCAGGAATTTTGTTACACAAGAATCATGATTTGCATTAAAGACACATTTCTGACATATCGAGCAACATAATGGTATGGAGTCATGAATCATTTCAAAACATTCCTAGAGTGTTCTGCTATGGGCACAGTCTTTGTCGTGACGTAGCTAGTCTTAGATGCAGGCCAATTCCTAGACTTTTGGTTATTAATCCTAGGTTTTGGTTTGCTACCATTAGTTGTGCTTTGTGATCTAGCAAAAGGCATCACACTAAAGTCTGAATTCGTACTGCTTTCTTGTGTCTTTTTCTTAGCTTCCTCTAGGTAGTGATTATGAACCATGTCATTTGAGTTATACCTAGATGAGCCAGGTGCAATCATGTGATGAGGTTTTGCAACAACAGATTCTCTTTCCTTAGGCAAATAATGTGTAGTGACTGGTTTTGACAAATCGTTATTGACATCAACTTGGGAGGCAAACCGTGGCTTTGAAATTCTAGGTCGTTCAGACTAAAACACAGTCGGTTGTCTAACAACTGATTGGTTTTTGCGTTGTTGTAAAACCGGTTTCCCTAAGATTGACGATTTTGCAAACTTAGTATTCACACTATTTCCTGTTAATTTTCTTAACTCATTTTTTAATGCTGTGATTGCAAACCCTTTTTCTTGAAGTTGAGCTTTGAAGTTATCATTATTTGCAATCAAAGAAGTTGTGTGTTTTATGGTTTTAGCTCTCGTTATTTTAATTGAATCATACAATTCCTTGTAATGCTGCTTAACTTTTGCATTTTCTTCCCTAAAGCGTTAATTAAGATCGTGAAGGGTATTGAGCTTTGCAGTTAAATTTTTGTTCTGAGAAACTAAGGCCTTAAGGTCAAAAATGGGATCTTCATCACTATTTTTCTTTGTTAAGCGAGAGATTTATACTTTAATTACAATTAGTATTGACCTCGAACTTTGAATATGGAATCTAATCCTTATACTAACTATGAGCTAAGACTTGTTACAACTTTGGAAGTGACCGACACTTTTCGTGTTTCCAACACGTTCTTTGAGATTTTGATATTTTAATTGTAAGTTGAAGTGTTCAACTTCAAGTTTGGAAAAATGTTTTATCATTGAGTCATGATCATCATTTTAAATCTTTTTTCTCAGATTAAAATTTTCAGATTCAAGGTCGGCAATACGTTTTTGAGCGGTAGTGAAGGCATCATGCATGTCAGAAAATCTAGATACATTTAGCACATAATCAGTTGCAGTATAAAACACATCTTTAGACAAGCATTCAGCAAGATCTACAGAGATAGATCACGACGGTTGATTGGCTTATGTCAAAGTGCTTATATCGAGAAAATCTTAAAGAGATTTGCAAGAAAAGCTAAGATTGAGTAAATCACAAGGTGCCTCTACACCTGCCGAGTTGAAGCGCATGCAAAATGTTCCATATGTCTCAGCTATGGGTTCTATTATGTATGCTATGAGATGTACTCGCCCTGATGTTGCGTTCGCTCAGAACATAACAAGCCAATTTCAACAGAATCCAGGTGATCTTTACTGGACTACTGTTAAGAACATTCTGAAGTATCTCAGGAATACTAAAGATATGTTTCTAGTTTACGGAGATGATCTAAAATGAGAGCTCAGAGTTTCTTGCTACACTGATGTTGGATATCTGACGGATGCTGATGACCTTAAGTCTTGGATATGTGTTCGTTTTAAATGGAGGTGTTGTTGATTGGAAGAGTGCCAAGCAAAGCATTTTTGCTACTTTAACTGCAGAAGCTGAGTATATTGCTGCCTGTGATGCTTCTAAGGAAACCATTTGGGTTAGGAAATTCATTTATTAGTAATACTTGGGGGTGTAATGTTAACCCTTTTTTCTACACAGGCAGAGTCATTCATTTTCGCATGCAGTTTATTTCTTATAGTCTCTGCTAACTCTAGTTCTTCCTCAGGCGATGGAACATTTACTGGCACATGATGAGTCTTAAGAAGTTCGTCACCATCATACAGTGCCGGTTGGGCCTTTTTGGCCTGTCTGAGGTGAAAAGGGTTCTGGGCACCTAGCACAGTTTTAGTCCTTTGGTCATACACCTGAGAAGGATTTAACATTATATAGACAGTTTGAATGGATTGATCTTGTGAGTGAAGCTTATTCTTAAGTTTATCGTTAAGGTGTTTCAGATTGGAAAAATCAGTCAGGAATTTGGACTCTTTCTATTTAAACTCATGTTTCAAAGTCGTTACAGTTTCTTCAAATATCTTGTTGTTTTCCATAGTTGAATTAAGTTGCAACTTGACAGAATGAAGTTCCTTTTTAAGATTTTCTTTCGTTTTATTACGATTTTGAATAAGCATACGCATTTGATCATCCATTCGCTGTTCACGTTCAGTCAATTCAAACTTAGCACGTTGCTCATAAATGGATCTTTGTTCCTGTAGATCTTAAGTTCAGTTGGCCTATTGGTCATGAGGAACAAGCATTATTATCAGACAAACACATCATCATTTAGAGCGGGAAGATGCACAACTTGGTACAACGAAAATATTATCGTCCGAAAAATATGTTCATTGACTAACATTACTGTTACCCATATTGACACTGTTGAGTCCATTAACATTTGCATGTGTACTTCATTATGAATCTATGTTCGTCCAGATTAGTAACCTCTTTGATCATTAGCATTTCATATATATACCTCAGATAAAGATTGATGATTAGTGGACCAGTTGTGGATTTGCTGCCCGGCTGGGACAAATTGGCCATGAATATAGACTGAGCAGTCGGTTCATCATCAACATCTGAATCAAAAGCATCACATTCATCTGCCTGGAAGATGTTGTCCTCATTCAGAGCTAAGTCTTGGACTGGTTGATTATCCACATCTGCATCAAAGGTGTTGAATTGTTTACCAGCCAGAAAGAGTAGTTCCTCTTCATCTAGAACTGCACCATTCACTTGGGCTTGCATCAGCAGCATCTTGTCCTTAAAGTAATCAGAATTCTGTAGACGCTTCGACTGAGTACAGTTCTGTGCAATATGTCCAATCCCATTACAATTATAACACTTGACTGGTTTTCCTTGACATGCATTGACATTCCCAGCTCTATTATGTGCGCCCCCATTGCCTGCAGCACCATTTCCCCGAGCAAGATACCTTTGATTCTGATTCTGATTCTGTCGCCCTTGAACATTTTGAATGACAACCCGACCATCTTGAATGGTTGCTTGATTTTGGGTGTTAGAAGAGGTTCAAAGTTGATTGTTCGTTCGAGGAAGTGTAGCTCTAAATGATTGGGCAAGAAGTGCCATTTGCTTGGTTAGGTTGTCAAGTATTTCATCAGTTTGGGTGTATCCAGAATTAATTTGTTATGTTTTAGGGAATTGTGGATATTGTAGTGGTTGATGATTTGTGATTGAGAGGATATTGATGAGATTGGACATGTGATGATTGGCATGAGGGTTGGACGTTGAAACAAAATGAAACTTGATCATTGGTAGCAGGAGTGAATTCTTTCAATAATTAGTTCGATCTTATGCAGAACTGCTTCTCACTGTTGTTTTAGATATGCATACAGTTGTTCGTGATTTGTCTCTTTCAGACCTTTGTTGAGTTTAACGGCTGTCACAAACCTATCCCATTCAGGTGACATGTTGTTCACAAACTTGGAGTTTAGCTGAATATTAGGCATTGTCATTATGATATTCCTTATGTCGTTGACCAGCTTGTGAAATCGAACATAGTACTCATTGATGTTTTCACCTGGAAGCATCTTGAACCGCTCAAATTCATCGTACAACTGTGATTCTCGGTCTCTTTGGTGAGCTCAGAACCTGCAAGAAGCATTTTGACGTTGTCCCAAATTGCTTTTGCTTCAATGTTGTGATTGATGAGCTTGTATATATCTTTGGGTAATCCTTGAAGCACAATATTGGTTGCACGGACATCTGCATCGTATCGCTTCTTCTCCGTGTCACTTAGATCCTCATAGGTACGAGGCCTTTCTGGTCCAAGTAGAACACCTCCCTCAGGGGTAGTTCCAAGTGTATTCCTTGTGGTTCCAAGCTCAAATGGTCCTTGATCAATAGACTGGAGAATTAGCAATCCATTTTCCTTTCCTCTACAGTACAATCGGATTCGTTGTGACCATGATTCGTAATCAGTCCTATCGAGCATAGGAGGGCGGGTATCAGAACCGGCCACTTGAATATCATCTGAGTTACTAGACATGATTGTTTGATTGATTGTATTAAGATAGACTTTGGATTGGTACAATGATTAGTGATTGTATGTTACAAGTGATTATGTTGTTGGATATAGGGGGATAATGGGGTTGTTTGTTTGTGATTTGTTAGGTTTGGTTTGATTAAGTTTACGAGATAGCAATGCACAAGTCTCAAGTCAGAAATATAGACAAGTCTCAATGTTAATGATTAGTCAAAACTCCGTGAGGTATCCTAGAAAACACATCAAGATGCAAGACAAAATGCATTGTATAGAAAATTATTTGCCAGGGATTTCTTTCCACCTTAAAACGCAATTAAGGGTCTTCTACTTAGTTATAATTAAGACAAAACGCGTACACAATACGTAATGAGAAGGAGAAAAAATGCATGTTCGACGCGTCTTGGGCAAAACGCATTCAAACTCTTGAAACAAATGCAATTCAAGAAATTAATTGGAGAGTTTCTCTAGTCAAAAGCAATGAGGGTCTTCAACTTGAGACAAAACGCAATACACAAAACGCAACCTGTAGTGTTAACCAAAACGCATTACACAAAACGCAACTGACAAAACGCAACTGCTGTACTACACTAGAAGACAAACCGCAGTGTACTATTCTCTAACCAAAACAACTGATAGACAAAACGCAATAAGAAACGCTTCCAGGGAGACAAAATGCAATTCCAGAAATCTTCAAATCACCTAAATCACCCTTTTGAACGTTTAGCTTGGATTTTTTGCACAACTTGGTTACTAGAGGCTAAAACTACACTTAAAAACACTAACTTTAACACAACAAATCGTGAGAATCAAGAAAGCTAATGTGAAAAACCATAAACTTCAAAAACCAAATTTTTGATTAATTCTTCCAAGAGAAACGCACATGCAATCTAAGTAATCATCCCATGTGCTCTAATACCAATTGTAGTATATTGGAAATCATAACACAATCAAGGATTAGTGTATAGGCCAATTCTAGAGAGAGAAAATAGGAAGTTTTAGTGAGAGAAAATCACTTAGTGTATGTGTGTTATACAATAAACATCCAACCCCTTCCCATGGCTAGAAGGGGGTATAAATACATGTGTTTCTATGCCCTAATAGGCTTTGGTATGGGCTTACAAGTGGGTAAAAGACCCGACCCAATACCATGAGTCATACGCTTACGATTAAACTACGAGCCTATGTTATTCTGTGGATTCCGGGGTGGACCAAGTCTTATTTTGAAAAACCTAACTAACTAGTTAGAAACCTACATAAGTTTAAGTTGATCAACATTTTTTGATGCTTGCAAAATAGGAAAAACAAGTCACGCTAGTCACAAAGCTAAAATTATTCTCAATGTCCTAGTTGTTAGAACTTCTCCATATGGATCTCTTCGGTCCATCCGCCGTACGGAGTTACAAAGGAAATCATTACACCTTAGTCATAGTAGATGACTACTCTAGGTATACTTAGACTAGATTCCTTAAGGATAAAACCAAAGCTTTCGATCAATTCGAAATATTTAGTAGGAAAATCCAAAACCAACTACGTTGTTTTATAGTGTCAATAAGAACCCGACCATGGTAGAGAATTTGGTAAGAGGTGCAATTTGGAGAGTTTTGTAATGCCAATGGTATTACACATAACTTCTCGGCTCTACGCACTCCTCAATCAAATGGCGTGGTCGAAAGGAAAAATAGGACACTTTAAGAAATGAGTAGGACTATGTTGAACGAGCAATCGTTACCACAAAAGTTTTGGTGTAACGCCGTAGATACTTCAACATATATTCTCAACCGAATTCTCATTAGAGCCATTTAAGAAAAAAACTCTTAAGAACTTTAGAGTAGGAAACCTACTCTTGACTATTCTAGAGTGTTTAGAAGCAAGTGCTTCATATTTATTGGGACTTAAAAGACTTCATGGATTCTTAGAAGCTACTACTGCTCAGGTACATAATAGAAATTATGCTAAGTAGTTAGTACTGGTAGTATAATGTTACCACTGCTGGTTACTACTGTTAGTATAATTTAGTAATGTTAGCATAAAGTTACTGCTGTTAGTTGAAGTTAAGACTGCTCAGTGTTGAAGTCTAAAATATAAACTAAGTAGATAGTGCTGTAGTTAGTAAAAAAAGTAAGGTACTAATAATGAAGATGATGAGTTGATAGAAGTTAACGAAATCATTAACATTAAAGAGTCTAAGAATCATCCACTAGATCAAATCATAGGAAATTTAAATCAAAGAACCTTAAGATATTAAGCCCAAAATCATAGTAATTTCTTTTGTCTTATATCTACAATAGAACCTAAAAATGTCAATGAAGTATTAAAAGATGAAAGTTAGGTTGTAGCTATGCAAGAAGAACTAAATCAATTTGTAGTAAATGATGTTTAGGAATTAGTCCCTTTACTTGTAAGTCAATCCGTTATAGGAACAAAATGGGTCTTTAGAAATAAATTAGATGAAAATGGTATAATATATAGAAATAAAGCTAGATTAGTAGCACAAGGATATAATCAACAAGAAGGTATAGATTATGATGAGACATATGCTCCAGTAGCTAGATTAGAGTCGATTAGAATACTTCTTGCTATTTCTTATGAAAATGATTTTAAATTATATCAAATGGATGTAAAAAGTGCTTTTCTAAATGGTTTTATACACGAAGAGGTTTACGTTGATCAACCTCCAGGGTTCATTGATTTTAAAAAACCAAACTATGTTTATCAACTTAAAAAGGATTTGTATGGTCTTAAGCAAGCTCCTAAAGCTTGGTATGATAGACTAAAAGTATTTTTGATAAAACACGAGTATTCAATGGGAATGGTCGATAATACACTTTTACTAAGAAATCAAAATCACATCTTATCATTGTTCAAATATATGTCGACGACATTATATTTGGTTCTACGAGTCAAAACTTGTGTGATGATTTTGCAAAAATCATGCACGACGAGTTTGAGATGAGTATGATGGGGGAGTTGAACTTCTTCTTGGGTCTTCAAATCAAACAAATGGAAGACGTGGGGATTTTGAAACTTCTTTTTTTTTGGGTTCCCCCTTCAAATCAAAACAAATGGAATGAAACAAAAAAAGTAATTTTTCGTATCAATCCCCCCAAAGTACAATCAAGGAAAGAATTTTTAAAGGAAAGTTTTCGGTTTGGAAGAATTCCAAACCATCCAAAGACCCGCCACATGGTTTAATCGGAAGGATTTTCAAAGGCCTCCACTAATGACAATTGAATAGCTTGAACACCGTAAAGATAGCTCTAAAATATACCAGAAAGGCCAAATTTGGGACTGAGGTGTCCATTTTATACACGTTTTTTTTTTTGGGGTTATCCGTTTTAACCCTTAAATCGTGCAAATTTAATCCCCAAAATGATGGGTAAACTATTGAGTCTTTTTTTTTAGTTTAGGTATTTAGCATTTGGAAGGCATTTGGAGGAAATACACATGACTTGGGCTCATTTAGAGAAGAAACGGACAAGACTACAGACCTACCCCAACGTCTCTCAAGATTATGTTCTCAGCGGTTGGAGACGGCGTCACCAGATCTACATGACGCCGTCACAACCCAATTCTTGACGGCGTCACAACCTTTCATGACGGCGTTAGCTCGCACGACCCAACCCAAGATCTAGAATATTCTCTTTCACGACGGTGTCACGATTAAAACGCGACGCCATCGCAACAATTTATCTATATATACAAATCTATTTTTAGGGTTGTAGGTGTGTAACTTTAGAGTAAAAAAGGGAGACAAACCCTAGTTCGTTTGGAAGATGTTTAGGACGATTTGAAGGCTTCAAAACCCTATTGTAACTCCTTCCATTCATGTTTTAATCATGTAAGATTATCTTAATAATTCAATATGTCTTGTTGTTTGATTCATTATTGTTCTTGCTTTATCTTTAACATGCTTGGCTAAACTCCCTATTGTGTTCATTTATGATTGTATGAAACCTAGAAGGTAGATCTTGTGTTGTTGCTTCTTGTAATGAATACTGCATGTTAGGCCTTTAGGAAAATCACTTTTTGTCTGTATCGGTGTTGATATGTCTAGGGAAACACGATTGTGGTAGAAAGGGATACCCTCGTAACATCTTCATACTACTTTGCCCCTTATAAGGTTGATCCACTTTAATATATTTCAATGCATTTAATTGACTCTTAAGGCCTTGTAATAGTCTTCATACTACCTTACTTGTGCGTTGCCCTAACGGAATATTAAATAAACGGCAGGTCGTGTAATTAGTTCTGACTTAAGAAATAATTACAATAGATCAATCACAAGTGTGGACAAAGCAACAACAACGGATGAGAACAAACTAGGGAGAATACATGATTAAATAATACAATCTTTTTATTATATTGTTATCACTAGTTGAGCTAGTTTATTATTTAGTTTAATAGCTAAA
The DNA here is from genome assembly GCA_026074375.1 of Tanacetum coccineum. Taxonomy (NCBI): domain Eukaryota; kingdom Viridiplantae; phylum Streptophyta; class Magnoliopsida; order Asterales; family Asteraceae; genus Tanacetum; species Tanacetum coccineum. The sequence continues at coordinate 58,405 of BQNB010004507.1, read as the reverse complement.
AACCCAACCAACACTCTCAAACGATATGATTTACTGCTTTCTATAAAACATAAAAACACAAAAATAATCTATTTAACCCTCTTTTGGCCCAGTTCATTTATATTAGTATCAAAGGTTCAAACAGGGGCGAAAAAGGTTCAAAATAAAAAGGTTCAAATATGAAAGGCCACTACCGTTGGACTCGTAATTTCGTGCTCTTTCCAATGGTGTGATCGAGGAATATTAACGACTTCGTTTGAGCCTGGATAATCGTAAAAACGTCGTTGAAAGTCACCCGAAAATTACCGTTTTGCTTTGTTTTCAATCCTTTGTACCTGTAAGACATAAAAACACAATACAAACATATTTGCAACATATTTATCCATATTTTAGTGTTTTAGTCCATTTATTAGCATTTTCCGAGGTACAAATGATGTGTGTTTTAGCACATATCAGCTAGTCTCTCAAGCTGAAAACCCCCCATTTACCATTAGAAACGTATATACCATAGATTTAACAAGTAATTCGAATTAACTTAATTAGAGTAATTAAAATACTAGTAGAATATAAGGTTAACGACCTCGCTCTTAGTGTTCGCCACCCTACTTACCACGAAACCTCACCCGATCGGGTACACTTCCCGTTAAAGTGTTGTTTTAGGATAAGTCGGCTAAATATAAATTTAAAACTTGGTAATCAATAAATTAATCCTACACGACAACACATCAGTCTTCTAGCATGATCCATCTCCACATGGGAAGATCTTACTACTCGTTTCCTTGCTCAATTCTTTCCACCGGGAAGGACTGCAAAACTCCGTAATGACTTCTATATGTTCCAACAACATCAAGGAGAGTCTCTTTCTGAAGCATGTACTCGTTTTAAGGACTTACTCCAAAAAATCCCTCATCATGGCATCGATCGTTGGCTTCAAATTCAATTTTTTATGACCATGTCTCCTTTCATCTTAAGTGCGAAATTGACCGCGCCGTCGGTGGCAAACTCCGCGATAAGAATGCAGACGAATCTTGGGAAATCATTGAGAACCTTGCCCTTTATGACCATGAGGGTTGGAATGACTCAAGTGACTCTGTCAAAGCTATTTCTACGCCTCAAAGCACCCCATCAACACCTGACCGAAGACTTCTTGAGCTCGAAGATTAGATTAATTTCTTACTAAAGGGGTCACGACTGACACATAGACCAAGCTCAACATACGTCCCCCAAGCATATGCTGAAGCAGTTTACTCAGACCCTCACCCATGAAACCTGAATGACCAAAGTGAGCCACCAAAGTAAAACCCTTTTACATTTTGTAAACGTACCAGTCCATACCCTCAGCCTCGGGCTTTAGGGACCGCTTTTGAGGCTCAAGTACGAGATTACATAGCAGATGATGAAGAGGTTTAAGAGTGCCCTTTTCAATAAACGGGAGGAGATCAACAGTAGGATGACAGAGATGTTCGGGCTTTTTAAGGAACTCACGACTAGTAGGGCTCCTGAAAAGGTATTAATGAGAGAAGAGGCTAAAAACCCTGTCACTAAAAACATAAATTCTATATCTTTTATCAGAGGAGAGGAAGAAAAGAATGGCAATGATAATGCAACGACCGACGATAACATTGAAAAAACTAATGGATCAGATGCGGAGATGCCATTGAAGGAAGCCGAGAGGGAGAATGAAGCTAAAAATGGGGCAAAAAACAAACCAATCAAAAGTGATGAGAAGGAACTCACACAAGCTGGGGAAGAAGAAGTAGTAGAGGCACCCAACTCTCAGCCTGTAGGGTATTACCTGAAGCAAAGAACAACGAAAAACTAATCGAGGGACTTGTAGAAAATCATAGGTTCAATGACACCCTGTCGGCAGCCAGAGTAGGAAAAATGAAATGGAAGACCTATAATTTGTTACCTAGTGGGCCTGTTTATGAAGCAATCCTTATGGAAAAAATAACAAAAAAGGACATTGGAAGGAATTTTGAAATACCCTGTAACATAGGAGGTCTAAAACACATGAACACCTAGTAGACCAAGGATCCGACGTGAACGTCATGCCTCTCTCCACCTACAGAAAACTAACTGACGAAAGGCTTACTGAGGCGGACATTAGACTCTCACTAGCCAGCCATTCATATATCTACCCTTTAGGAATAGCATATGACGTATTAGTTGATGTTGCTGGTTATGTGTACCCCTTTGACTTTGTAATCCTGGATATAAAAGAGGATGAAAAAAGACCCTTCATCTTAGGAACATCATTCTTGACTACCGCTAAAGCCGTGATTTAGTTTGATAAAGGAACCGTAACTTTGGGATCTGAAAAGAGTAAGATGAGTTTTATTAGGATACCTGAATCCCTTTGTAAGATCGAGAAAGGAATTAAGAATGATATAGAGCCTATAGCCCCTACCATGACCGTGAATAGGCTAGTCCTAGAATGGGAAGAAAGGATAAAACTTCACCAAGAAAAGGAGATGGAGTTAGACCAATGGAGGAGCAAAACCTTTAAAAATAAGCATCCAGCTCTCGTCAAGGTTGAAAGTGAAATAAACGATGAAGGAGAAGTCACATAAGGATGTGTGACTTCGAGTCTAGCTACAAGACTCGTAAATAAAGAAAAGCGTTTTTTGGGAGGCAACCCAATATTTAATTTTCCTGCATTTAGGAGTGTCTTGTGTTTTAATTCTTTTCGTTTATTCTTTTATGTTTGAATTATTTTTGTAATCATGCTTTGTTTTGTATTTAACTTCATCTTATTGATAATCAAAGGTATTTTGCATAAAATAAGTGTAGGGGAAAATTATCTGGTTTTTAAGAACTAATTTAAACAGTTAAAATAAATTGTTTAGATTAATTCGCGTCTGTTTCGAGTCACATGATTGTATTGACTAATCTTAGGTTTCATGCAGTAATTCATACAGGAAATAACTTATATAATCGTGTGCAGGAAATTTTTCAAAGAAAACGAAAAGCTAATTTTCACAGTCGCTGGCGAAGGCGTCAGGATTTATCCTGACGGTGCCGTGAGCCCAGCTACAGTAAAAATTCAAAAAAAATCAATTATTCCTCTAAAAATAGAATGTGCAATATCTAAAATTTGTAATTTTCTTGTAAACCTGCAGAAATCTATGATTATATCATTGCTCTCATCTTATCATTACTGCTTTCATAGAGTCAACCCTAAAGTTTTGTTGTATATATATCTATCCCGCCAATTTTATGCTTGGTGTAGTTGTCTCTATCTTTGATTTACATGTTATATTTGATAAGAAGAAGCTTGAAAGTTATTAGGAAGTTTCATTAGACGATTCTTGGAGGACGATTTAACCAGTTATCGCATGTTTCTTCTCCATTATTGAGCAAACCAAGGGAATACTAGTTTCTTTTACTTGTTTTCTTTTCCTTTTATTCTTTTTATACGGGTACTTTTATAGGACATTGAAGACAATGTTCAACTTAAGTGTAGGGGAAATAAGCCTTAGAAACTGTTGGAAACTAGAAGGGGGGTTGAATAGTTTACCGGTTAATTATCCGTTTTAAAACTTTTCTTATAAAATGGTTTGATTCGAGTTGTATGTCAATCAATCAACAATATGAATCACAAGTAAACTATCTAATGTAATGAACTAAATAAACAATAACAATATAAAGAGATAAGGAAAGAAACGATCAAACCAAGACACCAAGATTTATAGTGGTTCGGCTACGAAGCACCTCTTCGCCCTACTTCACTCCCCGAGTACTTCACTCGAGATTTCACTATGTCACAAGCTCCCTTTAGGCAGAGAAAACCGTTTACACGTCGCTTACTTTTTTTTCCGACACTAAGCTAGATGTCGAGTCCTAATCTTAGCTAGAACCAATCTAATACTTCACTAAGTCTTTATATACTCACAAGATATATACTCTTGGATTGACACACAATTCAATTTACACAAATACACAATTTACACTATTAGATCTATACACAATCCAATTTACACAATACCACAAAGAAAATATAATGAAGATTTGTGATCTTGAGAATGAAGAATGAGATCACTTGATAACAATTCGTTTCTAGATGAATACGATTGTTCTTCTCTTGCACTTGATTAGAAGAATGGAGGAAGAAGGAACTAATCACTTGAAACAAGATCAATATATGTTAGTGATCAAGATACCTGTTTTAGAAAGAAAGAAAGAAGAGAGAAAAGTAGATCTGAGAAAATTCACGGCAAGAGGTTGTGTTTTTTAGATGGGGTGGCCCAGTATTTATAGAAGACAAAAATAGCCGTTACTCTGCTGGCAGTCCCGGCGGTCCCTAATATGTTAGGGGGCCGCCAGGCCTATAAGGGGGCCGCCCGTAGAGTACGCTCATCTTTTTGGCTTTTAGTGGGGAAGGTGTTATCTGTTTTGGAACCTTCTATTTTAGGGGGAAATCTGATTTCAAATTTATTGTTTTAATAAAACATATCTTTTATGAATAAATATTTTGTGTATATATTTTTATAAATACACTTTTGTAGAGATGTAAGGTTTAAAAAAATATTTTCTTGATCACTAATCATGTTTAATGATTTGTTTATCCATACCTTAAGTGATTAATCTTAGAAATAGAATTTTACGATTAGTAATTTATAAACGTTTAATTTTATCAACGTAAAAAGTTTTTACATTTTGTTATTATAAAAATCATCAAGAGTCGAAAAATATAACAATTAACGTTTTTAGAATTATTGTATTAACGATCTCTCCCTTTTTTGATATGGACAAATATAAAACTCATTTTAGTATAAAAACCCCCACCACCCCCCCCCCCCCCCCACCACCACCCACCAAACCCCACCACCCACCCCCCCCCCCCCCCCACACCAACCACACCCCCACCCCCCATACAGGGTTTATAAATTTAACTAATGGGTTTAATTCCATATATCCCCTCGAATCCAAAAAGGTTGATCGTCGAATTGTAGTAGAGAGAAAGAAATCGACGATTGAAGACTCCCCCTTGATGTAAGCTTCCCCTTGTTCAGGGCACCAAGGGATCGATCTTACGATAATTTGTTTGCTACAAAACAAAGTTAGAAGTACAAATGCAAACCAACATAGCACGACAAATATCTCAAGAGTATAATCCATACTTTAGAGACTCATAAATAAAGTGCATTCAAATTCCTAGAAAGATCATACATAATCATATAGGACAATATATGATGATACAACATAAGATATGACAAAACATATTAAAGCATAGGTGAACATGAATCTAAAAATACATTAATCCTAGAAAATTCATGATTCATAGACATGACTTTTAAACAAAATGTCTTTGGGTCATCCATTATTAGGCCATTTGAAAAAGGTCTATGGTTGAGGTGGAAAATGGGTTGTGAAGGCGGTGGTTAGGAGATACTCAAGATGAGCAAACATAATGTTCATCTCATCTCGAAGGTTCAAATGGAGGTTACGGTTGTGGAAGCAACAAATACAAGTTGATCCATGATAGTCATGATAGTTGTAGTAGAGTGGATGTCCCATGATAGGAGGTTGAGGTGGTGGTGGTGATGGTGAAGATGGACTTGAGAGATTTTCAAGAGGTGTGATTGGTGATAGTGATAGAGTGATATCCAATGAAGGAATGCTTTGGAGAGGTTGAGGATTAGATGGCCTAGGAGGAACATCCATTAAGTTTTGAAGAAAAGGATTTTGAGGTTGAGGAGAGGTTGGTTCATTTGTAGGAGGTGGTGATACTTGTAGCTTTGATTGAAAGGAAGATGAGGTGTTTTCATGACTTGAGGTGGTTTCTTTGGTTGATGTGGTTTTGGATGGTGCATTTGGAGGAGTTGGAGAAGAAGAGGTTGTTGTGGGAGATGGTGTGGAGAGGTTTTCATTGTCACTAGTTAGGTCAACAAATAGTTGCTTTGGTGGTATGATTGTTAGTTTGATTTTCTTGAACCCATGGGAAGAAGATGTTTGTGTATCCATGGAAGTTTGAGGTGTGAGTGATGAAGGGATAGAGAAGAGTTCATGATTTAAGATGTAAGAGATGGATTGAAGAAGTAAGGCATGGGGTTTGAAGTTTTAGATTTCAAAAAGTGTTTGTCAAAATGCAGAAATTATAGCTAGGCCTGGATGGGATAGTGGTCAACTACACAGAAATTCAGGAGGTCACAGTAGAAGAATCTGCGACCTCTGATGGTGGTCCCTTAAATACCCGGTGGTCCTATATATATTAGGGGCCGCCTAGTATTTTAGGGGGCCGTTTTTTGGAGACAGGAAACATTTTCTAGAATTTCCTGATATGGTGTATTAATTTTTTTTTCCTAAATTTCCCTTTTTCAGTCAATCTTATTTCATCATGTATCATCTAATACTTATTATCTAATCTTCACAATATCAAATATCATGAGTTTTATAAGGGAAGCATATGTAGGCAAATTTTATCAAAAGATAAGCATGCATAATATCATATATATAGCAAAGAGTCTATCGAGGTGCATGCAAGCATTGGTTTAGGATGATAAAATCGAAAGATCATCCATGGCAAGCTAAGTTGCCCATACTAAGTACTAAGTTACTAATAAGTAGTACAAGTTTAAATACCTAAGCATAATAGATTAGTAAATAATATAGATAATAATGTCATAAAGTAATTTCCCTCATAGCTCACTTCTTCATGTTTCTCCACAACCTTCTAAGACTTTTTCCGATTGACCTTACTCCACCACGCTGCTCATCTCGTAATTGTACTTGATGGTTGATGATTTCGGTTTGGCGGGTGTAAAATGGTTCCAAGTGAGGGTCAATGTTAGGTGGGTTTTGAAAAACTTGAGGAACTTGATTGGTTAAGGAATTGACATAACGAATAGGGGAAGGAGTGCTTGCACGTGAGGTCCCTTCGTCATTTCCATCATCATCATCATCGTTGAGATGAGATGAGGATGGTTGATCGAAGGTGGAGGAGGAAGTGGATGGACGACCTCTTCTCGTGCCACGATCCCTTCTGGGTTTTCGCTCTAGTTGAGCGGCAAGAGGATTCATGACACGATCGTACAAGACATAGGACTCGTTGTACAACTCGGGATATTCATTCATGATGAATTTAAACAAACGGGTTAATAGCATACCATATGGTAGAATTAACCTAGCTTGCTTAGTGACCCACTCCATTCGTTTCGCCATGTAATAGGCAAGATTGAATCTTTCGGAGTGTACAACACAATAAAGCATAAAACAAAGACAAGCAGGAACATGATCTCGATTACCCCCTAGATAGAAGACGTTTTCAGGGATGATTTCCTCTAAAGGCTTCAAAGTTGACACGATTTCACGAGTGAGAATTTGATATTCAAGAACATCAATCTCTTCCTCATGACGGATGCGACGGACTAGACCTTCTCAATCAATTCGAATAGATGAAATGATGTCCTTAATGGAAGGAGGTTTTGGTTTTGAAATGTAACATCCCGAAGGGATACCATATGCCAACTCATCAAGTCTCCATCTATCGGTAAAGACACACGCGCCTTCACAAGGAATGTCAAGAATTTGAGCAAAATTTTCAAGAGAGTAGGAGAAGAGTTGATTTTGAATCACAAATTTGACAAACATTTGACCTTCGTCGGAATAATTGATTTGATATTGACTATAGAACTCGAGTATGAAGCGAGGAAAATTTTTTCATTGATTCAAGAGACATTCGAACTCACAAAATGAAACCTACCCCGACCCTCATGGATATAGCTTTCTTCAAGGTTCATTAGTTTTTCTCTTATTGGAGTACGGAATTGATGTGAGATTTTAGGGATATAATGTCTTGTATTTTTGTAGTCTTCAGATGATTTTCGAGGCATTGTTGCCTAAAATGACACAAATAAAATCATATTTTAATTGCTTATGCTTGTATTGAAGTTTTAAGCTTGTGTCTAGTGTTTGCCTATATGCAATAAATGTGGAGTAACGATTAACTCGACCTAAAAATAACATCCTAAGAGTTAATCCAAACGCTCCTTAAATTTAATTTTGCCTCTTCCAGAACAAGTCAAAAAATAGTTTAATTACTATCTCGAAATTGTTCATGAGATCATTATGCATGTGTTTAAAAATATTTTTGGGTTGGATTAACAATGCATAACCACAATTTTATTGTGTTCCTAACGTGAGTGATTTAAAAATAATATTGGGGTTTTAGTTCAAAAGCAATTTTTCTATAAACTCACTAATATGTGCAAATCCTATGTCTACGGGAAGCATATTAGTTGTACATTGTATCCTAGTAGTTCTAATTGTACAAAATTGAAAGAAAAATGGAAAATCCCCAATTTCAATTTTTGGTGTTCATCATGAACCCTAGACTCAAATTGAAAGAAAATAGATGAAATGACTTACAATTGATGATCTTTAAGATGTTGTGAATGATTGTTGATGTTGATTTTATCTTCAATTCGTGTTTTAGTGGTTGATTTTGAGTTTTTGAGTGAAATGGGTCGTGTTCGTCAATGGCAGCACGAAAGGGGGTGTTTGTTTTTGTGTTTTAAAAATTTTTGTTCAAGTGTTCCATTTTATGTTCTGCTGATGGCGGTCCCATATCTCCTGGCGGTCCCAAATATATTGGGGGGCCTCCTATATGGGGGCCGCCCTTAGTCAAGGGTTTTGGACTCATTTTTGACGAAAATTTTACGAAGAGGAGTGACGTTTTAATTTGCATTTCGCGAATTAAAGGTGCTTAAAGTACTTCGGATGAAGTATTTAAGTTGTCACGACACGGAATAGAACACAGACTAGAATCGAAACTAGAAGAAGGAGAAGCGGATACATAAGGTTTATGGAATGTGTTCCATCATTCATAAACAAAGACGTAGATAGTTAAACAATTCACGTTTAAGGGGATTAGTAAGAATGTCAGCAATATTGTAGATGGACAACACTTTTTTGATTAAGATATGTCCTTTTTGGACATTATCACGAAGAAAGTGGTCACGAATTTCGATGTGTTTGGTACGAGAATGTTGCACCGGGTTTTTACTAAGGTCAATCACGCCTTTGTTATCGCACATGATGGGAACGTCGTCAAGTTGTACGTCATAGTCGATGAGAGCTTGTTTCATCCATAGTGCTTGTTGACATGCCTTTTCGGCGCTTACGTATTCGGCTTAGGTAGTGGATATAACAAGAGCGGTTTGTTTCTTCGAGAACCAAGATGTCAAACAATATCCTACGAACGTACAAATACCGCTAGTGCTTTTTCGGTCCACATAATCTCCCGCATGATCAGAGTCGACATATACTACGGTTTCTATGCCGGTCCCCTTAGGATACCATAATCCTAAGTGCGTAGTGCCTTTAATATATCGGAAGATACGCTTAACCGCTTCAAGGTGAGAGGTTTTGGGAGCCTCTTAGAAGCGGGCACAAAGGTAACACTAAACAAAAGATATCCAAGCCTACTTGCCTTAGGATAATAAACTACATATCAAGCCTCGATACTATTGGTACTATCACCGACTCACACTCTTCAACTTTTCGTGAGAGTTTAGTAACGGAGGACATGGGGGTGTTCATTGGGTTATAATCAACTAGACCAAATTTTTTAGGCCCTTTCCCTTTAATATACTTAGATTGAAAAAAGAATATACCAACATTCATTTGTTTAATTTGTAATCCAAGGAAGAAGTTAAGTTCACCCATCATGCTCATCTCGAACTCATCATGCATGATTTTGGCAAATTCATCACACATGTCTTGACAAGTCGAACCGAATATAATGTCATCGACATATATTTGAACTAAGTGGGGGGGGGGAGATGAGATTTGAACTTTTACCTTCTTATAAAAAGAGAGTTATCTACCGTTTTTTTTTATTATTTTATATTCATGTTTAATAAGGAAAGCTTTTAATCTATCATACCAAGCTTTGGGTGCTTGTTTAAGACCATATAAAGCTTTCTTTAATTTATAAACATGATCTGGTTTTTCGAAATCAATGAATCCCGGAGGTTGTGCCACGTATACCTCCTCATTGATAAAACCGTTCAGGAATGCACTTTTTACATCCATTTGGAATAGTTTAAAATCTAAGGCACAAGCATAAGCTAATAATATTCTAATAGACTCAAGTCTAGCAACCGGGGCATAAGTTTCATCATAATCGATGCCCTCTTGTTGGTATAGCCTTGACAACAACGCCTAGCCTTATTTCGAGAAACAACACCGTTCTCGTCTAACTTATTTCTAAATACCCACTTAGTTCCTATGATTGTCATATTCCTAGGTTGTGGAACTAACTCCCAAACGTCGTTAGCAACGAATTGATTTAATTCTTCTTGCATGGCGACTATCCAACTTTCATCTCCTAACGCTTCATTCACATTCTTAGGTTCTATAGTTGATATAAAACAAAAGAAGTTACTTTGGTTTTGGGCTTGTGACCTAAGGGTTCTTTGGTTAAGGTTTCCTATGACATTTTCTAATGGATGGTTCCTAGATTCCTTAATGTTGACTATTTCATTAATCTCTAAAGTTTCATCCACAATGTCATTTTCTAGGTTTTTCTTTTCGGTGACCTTAATTGTTTCTTCTTCATCTAAGTCATCATCCACCAAGGGTGATGTCTTAGAGGGTGGAGGAGTTTCATCGAATGTCACGTTAAGTGATTCTTCGACTTTCCTAGTGTGTTTGTTTAGGATGATGTAGGCTTTACTATTTTGAGAATAACCTAAAAAGACACATTCGTATGACTTTGGGTCAAACTTGGTAAGGTAGTCTTTGGTGTTCAAAATGAAGCACTTGCTTCCAAACACTCTAAAATAATCTAATGTAGGTTTCCTACCTCTTAAAAGTTCGTAAGGTGTTTTTCCAAGAATGGCTCTAATGAGAATTCGGTTGAGAATGTATGTTGAAGTATCTACGGCGTTACACCAAAATTTTTGTGGCAACGATTGCTCATTCAACATAGTCCTACTCATTTCTTGAAGTGTCCTATTTTTCCTTTCGACCACGCCATTTGATTGAGGAGTGCGTGGAGCCGAGAAGTTATGTGTAATACCATTGGCATTACAAAACTCTCCAAATTGCACCTCATTATCAAATTCTCTACCGTGGTCGGTTCTTATTGACACTATTGAACAACCTAATTGGTTTTGAATTTGCCTACTAAATATTTCGAATTGATCGAAAGCTTCGGTTTTGTCCTTAAGGAATCTAGTCCAAGTATACCTAGAGTAATCATCTACTATGACTAGGGTGTAACGGTTTCCTCCGTAACTCCGTACGGCGGATGGACCAAAGAGATCCATATGGAGGAGTTCTAAGCATCTAGTCGTTGAGACTATATTCTTAGCTTTGTGACTAACGTGAGCTTGTTTTCCCATTTTGCAAGCATCACAAAAATGTTGATCAAACTTAAGCTTAGGTAGGTTTCTAACTAATTCCTTAGAAGCCAACGATTGAATGAGACGCATGTTTGCGTGACCTAACCTCCTATGCCACAATGTGGAATTTTCATCAATCGTAGCTAGACAAATTTGATCCTTCGGCTTATTTCCTAATTTCATCACATATAAGCCTTTCTTCCTAATACCTCTACCTATAACTTTACCGTCCTTAGTGATTGTACTATCATGTTCAAAGAAAGTTACTCTACACTTATTGTCACATATTTGTCCTATACTTAGCAAGTTAAATCTTAAGTTATCAACATGTTCTACATTATCTATTTTGAGAGAGTCATTAGAAATCGTACCTTTGCCAATGATGTTACCGCGAAGATTACTACCAAAAATGACGTTACCTCCATTGTATGCCTTGTAAGTGGAGAAGAGCTTTCGGTTGCCCGTCATATGTTTAGAGCATCCGCTATCCTTGATCCATTCGTCAGGTTCCAAGTCGACTCCAAGGCATATCTCATTTGAAGCATGAGCTACAAGACACTAAGGAATTAGTTAGAAACCTACCTAAGCTTAAGTTTGAAGAAGAAAAGGTCAAGAGCCTCCATTTTTCGTCATCTTCTTCACCGCTATCGCTCTAAGAGCCTCCAACGAAAGCTCTTTGGTTCTTATCTTTCGGTGGTTTTGGACATTATCCAATCAGATGATTCGGGTCGCCGCATCTAAAGCATTTTCTATCACTTTTACCGTTCTTGTCATCTCGGCTTCTTTGGAACGTCTTTTTGTCATTCCTAAGTTGTCTCACAAATCTACCTCTTATTTTAAAGAACTTCTTGAAGTTTCTTACCGCTATGGCGTACTCTTTGTCTTCGCTACCGGAAGTCGAACACTCTTCATCACTAGATTCTTTCTTAGCCTTTAAAGCAATAGATTTCCTTTCAACTTTTGCTTTGACTATTTCAGAATCTTTCTTGATGATCATTTCATGAACTTTGAGGTTCCCGATAAGTTCATCAAGAGATAGTGACGTTAAGTCTTTCGACTCTTCAATCACCGCGATCTTTTCTCTCCATTTAGGATGTAGAGCCCTAAGAAACTTCCTTACGTAGTTCTTACTAGAATAACCTTCATCAAGAGCTTTAAGACTAGTAATAATAGTATTAAATCTAGCAAAAGCACTATTTATAGATTTGTCTTTGGAAATGATGAATTGTTCATATTGTTGAACCAAAAGGTCGATCTTATTATCTTTGACTTGGCTATTACCTTGATAGGTGATTAACAAAGTTTTCCAAATTTCTTTTGCCGTGTTACACATGAAAGTTTTTTCATATTCTTTTCTTGGCAAAGCATTGTAAATAACCCTTTTGGCTTCATTATTTTTTGCAAGTCTCTTTTTGAGATCATCCGTTTGTTTTTCAAAAGGGATAACCTCATCTAATTTGGTTTCCGGATTTTGTACAATAGGTTGAAAATCAACATTGGTAATAACATGCCAAAGATCTAGATCTTTTGATTTAACATATGTCTCGAATTTATTTTTCCAATAAATAAAACTATCACTTTCAAAAAGTGGTGGTCTTTGCATGGATTGCCCTTCTAGATATTTGTCGAAATCCATAGATCGATCCCCGTTCTTGTCACCTCGGCTTCTTTGGAACGTCTTTTTGTCATTCTAGGGTGTCTCACGATCTACCTCTTCTTTTAAAGAACTTCTTGAAGTCTCTTACCGACATGGCACACTCTTCGTCTTCGCTACCAGAAGTCGAACACTCTTCATCACTAGATATTTTCTTAGCCTTTAAAGCAATAGATTTTCTTTCAACTTTTACTTTGACTATTTCAGAATCTTTCTTGATGATCATTTCATGAACTTTGAGGTTCCCGATAAGTTCATCAAGAGATACTGACGTTAAGTCTTTCGACTCTTCAATGCCGTGACCTTTCGCTCTCATTTAGATGTAGAGCCTAGTAAAACTTTGTTACGTTGTTCTTTAGATATAACCTTCTATCAAGAGCTTTAGCAGTAGTAATAATAGTATTAAATAAGCAAAAGCACTATCTATAGATTCGTCTTCGGAAATGACGAATTGTTCATATTGTTGAACCAAAAGGTAGATCTTATTATCTTTGACTTGGCTATTACCTTGATGGGTGATTAACAAAGTTTTCCAAATTTCTTTTGCCTTGTTACACATGAAATTCTTTTTTATTCTTGTCTGGCAAAGCATTGTAAATACATTATAGGCTTCATTTTTTCGGAAGTCTCTTTTTGAGATCATAGTCTTTGTTTTTCAAATAGGGATAACCCCAATCTAATTGGTTTCGAATTTTTGTAGATAAGGTTGAAATCACCATTGGTTATAACATGACAAAGATTAGATCTTTGATTTAAATATGTCTCGAATTTATTTTTCAATAAATAAAAATTTCACTTTAAAATGTGGTGTCTTTGCCTGGATTGCCCTTCTAGATATTTGTCAGAAAATCCAGAAGATCGATCTAAACATTAAAATACATTATATTTGTAAATCTTGAGTGACCTTGGCTTGTTCTGATGTAGGATATAGCAAGAGGGAGGTTGAATAGTTTACCGGTTAATTATCCGTTTTAAAACTTTGCTTATAAAATGGTTTGATTCGAGTTGTATGTCAATCAATCAAAATAAAGAATCACCCCGTAAGTAAATATCTAATGTAATGAAACTAAATAAAACAATAAAAATACTAAAGAGATAAGGGAAAAGAAACGATCAAACCAAGGACACCAAGATTTATAGTGGTTCGGTACGAGCACTTTCGCCCTACTCAATCCCGAGTACTCACTCGAGATGTCCACTATGTCAACAAGCTCCTTTAGGCGGAAAAAACAGTTTACACGTTGCTTACTTTCTTTTCGAACCACTAAGTATATGTACGAGTTCTAATCTTAGCTGAACAAATCTAAGACTTTACTAAGTCGTTTTACACTACAAGATATAGACTCTTGGAATTGAACACAATCCAATTTACACTCAAACTACATAATTTACCTATTAAGATCTACACAACTCCAATTTAACAACACACAAGAAAATATACAACAAAGATTTTTGATCATTGAGGAGGAGGGAAAGAGATCACTTGACAAAACTAAATCGTTTCTATGATGAATACGATTGTTCTTCTCTTGCACTTGATTAGAAGAAGGGAGGAAGAGAGAATTAATCACTTTAAACAAGATCAAGATATGTTACTGATCAAGATATGTGTTTTAGAAAAAAAAATAGATTTGAGAAAATTCGTGGCAAGAGGTTGTGTTTTTCAGATGGGGTGGCCCAGTATTTATAGAGGACAAAAATAGCCGTTACTCTGCTGGCGGTCCCGGCGGTCCCTAATATGTTAGGGGGCTGCCCGTAGAGTACGCTCCTCTTTTTGTCTTTTAGTAGGGAAGGTGTTATCTGTTTTGGAACCTTCCATTTTGGGGAGAAAAATCTGATTTCAAATTTATTGTTTTAATAAAACATTTCTTTTATGAATAAATATTTTGTGTATATATTTTTGTAAATACAGTTTTGTAAAAATGTAAGTTTAAAGAAAAATATTTTCTTGATCACTAATCATGTTTAATGATTTGTTTATCCATACTTTAAGTGATTAATCTTAGAAATAGAATTTTATGATTAGTAATTTATAAACGTTTAATTTTATCGTAAACGTTTTTACATTTTGTTATTATCAAAACATCGAGAGGTCGAAAAATATAAATAACGTTTTTAGACATTATTTGTATTAACATATGATATGAAACTAATCACGACCGAGCAAATGAGCATACCAATTAAATGTTACACCCTAGATTAGTTGAGTGATCTGAGTGTTTTCATTTTCATATTTTGTGAGGTGCTTGGTCTTGTACAAGTGATTAAGATAAAAGAAGTGCTTAACGGAAAAATCCTTAACTTCGGTTGCGATACATTTTCAATAAATTTCTAGAGTCTACTTGAGGACAAGTAGGATTCAAGTGAGGGGATATTTGATGACATCAAATAACGTTACATTTATACCATCATTTATCCCAAATAAATTATCCACTTTTATATAATTATTGCATGAATCGTTACTTAATAGCTTAAATTTGTAAATTGCAGTAATTACGGAGTGATTTGTGAAGACATGCTAAAAGGCGCACTTTTTGGAGCTTAAACGATGATATTTAAAGATTGCTTAAATATGCTCAATACGCCGTATCCACAAAGAAGATACGGCGTATCACCGCCTGGACTTCTCAAGAAAACACGTATTCTCACTTCCCAATACGGCGTATCCATGTTTCCATATACGCCGTATCCAGCTGGTAAACTATTCAGAGATTTGGTGAATAATTATATTTTAGGAAGTTATACCTGATTGATTATAAACTTAGCGTGCACTCCAAGAAAAACACCCCTATACACCGTATTGACCTAGCTTAATACAGTGTATCCAGTCTTTTTCAGACACTATAAATAGAAGACTCAAAAATGAGTTTTTGGTGTGCAAAATCATATTCTCCATACCATACACATAAAAGACGGTTTTCTAAAGAAAAGAAGAGCAACCAAAGGTCAAGCATCGATCACGATTCCATAGAAGACACCGCGTTATTCCTATACTCTTGTAATCATTTAATTTTTGGTATCGTGCGGTAAAACGTTTAGTTTACCTTGGTTATTTGATCATGCTTGTATAATTACAATGGTTATAGGCTAATACCTTAGGGTATTAGCCATTTTAATGAAGGTTTAATGTTTGGTTTGTTTTAAAATCGATTTCTTAATTTATCGTTGAAAGTTTAATTATGTTTATCACATGATACTTGTCTATGTGTTTGAATATGCGACCTATCATTCAACTGGGTCTAGTTACGCCTAACAAGTGAACTAGATACTATGATAGCTCTCCATATCATGTTTTATATTACTGGACCAATGGAAATCATAAATAATGTTCAATCTTTGTCTTTAAATTATGAGCTTAGTTGGACCGGCAGGTAACCCGTTATGTTTCAACAAGTATGTTCTTGATTAATTAATAAAGACTTGAACAGTGAACTACTAGTATATAAAATATCGTTAAACAGTAAGTGAGTAAAGTCCCAATGGGCTAGGGTTTAACAAGATCATCATTGCTTTAATCCCTAGATAGATTATAATTAAACTAAAAGCATGCTTTATGCGGATATGTTAATTGTGACAGGATTCAACGTGTCTAGGTCTTAGGATGATGTCCCACCTAATTCTTAAGAATGATATGCCGCTTCGAGATAAGAAATCATTGCACTAAACAGACAAACTAGCGTTTAATCAGATTTAATATGGCTAATATGGTTTTTTATCATTTGGCTTGTACCGCTCTTTTTTCTTCTGATTGTTTTCTTGCATGTTTATTGTGTTTAGAATTGGTTATTGTCACCATAAAACTTGTGCTAGTATCTCAGGCTAAAAACCCTCCATTACCATTAGAACTAGGTTTAACAAGTAATTAAAATTAACTTAATTAGAGTAATTAAAATACTGATAGAATATAAGGTTAACAACCTCGCTCTTAGTGTTCGACACCTTACTTACCATGAAACTCTACCCGATCGGGTACACTGCCCGTTAAAGTGTTATTTAGGATAAGTTACTAAATGTAAATTTAAAACTTGGTAATTAATAAATTGACCCTACACGACAGCACATCAATGACATTCCTATCATGTGTGATAACAAAGGAGCTATAGACTTAAGTAAAAATCATGTACAACACTCTCGTACAAAACACATTGAGATTCGCCACCATTTCCTTCGTGACAATGTTCAAAAAGGAAATATTTCCATAGAAAAGGTCTTATCGGAAGATAACATTGCCGGCATTCTAACTAAACCCCTTAAAGGTGAGCCTTTTAATTACTTACATCTAGGTCTAAGAATGATGGAACACATTGAATACATACTTATTAAGTATCCACATCACTATCAATGTTATTTGAAACTTAACCACCTAAAAGTAGACAAGAACATTGAACTACAACCAAAATCAACATACCAGAATCAAAAAATCACGAAAATAAAATCGTCAGATGGCGGGCCCTTTAATTCTTAAAGGGCGGCCCCCTTAGTGATAAGGGGGCCGGTCATACACATAAGGGGATCGGCCATCTGACAGCCCGTAATTTTTTTCTTTTTCTTTAAATCTGAGTCTAGGATTTTATTTTGCACAAAATCAAAGATTAGGAATTTCTCAAAAATTAATCTTTATACAAAATTATGTATTAGTTACCTCGGTTTTGCCAAGGCTTAAACTTCTCAACTTAATATATGTATATATAAGTCCCAATCTATTTCTCAAAATCCGTCTCACGACTAGGAGTTCATGAAAATCTACTTTCATACATTTTGATATATGCTAAAAACATCTTCCATTCATGCATAATGATCTCACACTTGTTGCCGGAATATATAATCCAATATATATTTTTTGACAATCTTGATTGAGCAAAATTAAATCAGGGAGCACTTGGATTATTTCTTAGGTTTTTTCTTGTCTTAGAGTCGAAATAATCATCACTCCACATTTGTCGCATATAGGCACACACTAGGATTATAAATACAAACACAAGTCTCATTTGATGTGTTTACAACCTACTTCTCTTGTTTAAGAAATCTTAGGAGCATTACAACTATTTGCTAATACTTCAATTAATATGCTCTTCATTATAGATTTTTATTTGCCTCCTTGCATACTTATTCATATATACTTGCTTGATAAATGTTATATGAATTAGCCTTGATTGTTATTAGGACTTTGCATGTTTATTTTCTTGCTTGCTAAACGTTATAGTCTTGATTGCTATAAAAACTAGGACTTGCTGCAAAATGGCCACAAAACAGTCCACCTTTTTACAAGATAGGTGCACTATACAACTCCTCTTTCAATAGTTGGAAAGCTGGTTCTTGTTTGTCACTCCAATCAAACTTGACCTTCTTTTGGGTTAGCTTGGTCATTAACTTGACAATCTTTGAGAATCCTTCAGTGAATCTTCAATAATAACTGACAAGACCTAAAAAATGACGGATCTCCGTTGGTGACTTAGGAGATGCCCAATCTTTAATTGACTCGATCTTGGCAGGATCCACGTGAATGCCCTTACTGTCAATCACGTGACCGAAGATCTGTACTTTGGGAATCCAATATTCACACTTAAAAATTTTTGCATACAACTCCTCCTTCTTAAGCAATTCCAAGATTAACTTGAGATGCTCTTCGTGCTTTTTTTTTCTTTTTTTTTTGTTGGTATTTGAATAGATCAGAATATCGTCAATTAAAAGGAGATCACAAATTTGTCCAGTGTGGATTGCACACCTTGAGTCATGAATCCATAAATCCAAACAGTTGCGGTTAGTCAAACCAAATAGCATTACTTGAATTCAGATGTCCATTATCAAGTTTTGAATGCGGTCTTCAGGATATATTCTTCACGAACTCTCACTTGGTGATAACCCGATCTCAAGTCGATATTCAAGTAGACACTCGACCCTTGAAGTTGATCGAATAAATAGTCAATTCTTAGAAGTGGATAATGGTTCTTTACTGTTAGCTTATTCAATTCCTGGTAATCTATGCACATATGGAATGATCCATCCTTCTTCTTGACAAACAAGACAGGAGCTTCCTTAAGGTGACGAACTGGGTCTTACAAAGGCTTTGTCAGAAAGTTTTGCGTTGATCTGGTAGTTCTTTCATCTCGGACCGAAGATAATTGATAAGGCTTGTGCTACAGTGCCAGTAAGGTATAATCAATTTGAAATTTCCACTTGTTGGGTTTGTGTGGAATACCCGGCAAGTCCTTGGGAAGATACTTTAGGGAATCTCTAACAATAGGTAATATATTTAAGGTCGCTTTCTCGTACTGACTTATCTTCAGGCACTTCTTCGCTGCTGTGGTAAATGATGCCAAAAAGTACATGGCATTCCTTTTAAGCAAATACTTTTCGTTTTGGTGCACGAGATGATGTTTAATTCGAGAACCGTGCTCATTGTTGCTTCTTGTTCACCTCGAACAATTAATACTTTCAATTTTAAAGGAGGCTACAAACGATCTTCCTCATAGCGATTAAATCATGACTATTTGATAACCAGGTCCATGCTATCTATGACGTAAAAACTACCAATCTCTATGGGCATTAAATCAACGTGGAATGGATGATTCAGAAAATTCAAAATGCAACCCCATATAAGTGTATTAACCCAAAGTATTTTACCGTAAGCTAATACGACGCCATAACCATGGCCTAGTGTAGTTGGGATGATATTAAATCAAATAAACTAATTGCATAGACACGAAAACTCTATCGAAACCCAGTATCAAATAAAATCAAGCATATACGGTTATTTAGGAGGAACCGTACCCTTGACAACAATTAGAGTCTTGGGTTTTGTCCGTTAGTGCCCATAGCATAAAGCCGCTTACTATAGCATACCATTTCTAGCTTGATTTCCCCCCCCAATGATTTTTGTTCTTTAACTCTCGGGCACTTACTCATGAAAAGGGCCCTGAGTCCATAGTAAGAAAGTAGAACTCTTTGATTTGCCCTTAGGCCTCTCTAGTTATTGGCAACAACAGGCTGGCTTTTCTATAATAGTCCCAGGTGAGATTGGCAATATCTTATAGTTGGTGCACTTAGGAGCACACTGTCCATCATGATGGTAGTTGCATTTAGGGCACAGAGGTTTAGATCCTCCGTACTATTTCTTTTCCCCTGGCCCTGCAGTATCGGCCCGTGCCACATTATGCCTTTTGAAAGAATGTTGTTGGTTTTGGTTGTTCCTTGAAGTGTCATCAATCTTTCTTTTGTTTTCAGCTTAACGTTCAACAAGAGTGCAGATCTTTTGATCCATCAGTTCGGTTGCAAACTCAATTGCATCCTACATCTCTTGGCTCTTACGAATGCCATCCACACTTCCTTGGGATCGTGCTCGGGGAAGACCACCCGACATATTTTTCAAATTCATAAGATTTTTTGGGAAATATCCTCCCGCACATCAATGCCAACTCTTGAAAACGTTGGTTACAGCTTTCCACATCAGTACCTTTCACCTTTAGGTTCCACATTTCAATCTCAAGCTTCTTGATCTTGACCTTTGGGCAATACTTATCGGTCATATCTTCTTAAAGTTTTCCAAAGCAGACATATGCAACATCATGACTGACAAGTCTTCCTAACGTAGAGTTTTCACCATTTCAGGCTTATCCTTGAAGAGTAACAAAAGTAGCAAACTTGATTTGACATAGCTACTCATGCAAATTGCTTATATGAAAAACATTTTCCATCTTTTTGACCACTGAGTAAGACAACAAACTCCTTATAGTACTCTTAAAATTTAGGGTGTTGACATTTGAGGAAATCAAGGGTCGTGCAGTCACGAGCAACATGCATTTTCCTTCTTCCATCACCCCCTAAATCATGGCTATCATCGCTATTTCTGCTTCTGTTTGTTTCGTGTTCTGCAAACGCATCAGCAACTCCTTGGGATATAAGTGCCTTAATTTGAGCATCGGTCATAGGGGTATGGTTGCGGCGGTTCTTTTTGGTGGCATTTTCTTCAAAATCACAAGGAAATATAATACACGTTAGATTTTAAACAATCATAAACGCGACATGACATATGCAAAATAAATAAAATGATATCACACCATATAGCGAGATATAAAACTGAAGTGAAATCAACAATGATCATATTAAATCAAACATTCCATATGATAACAATGTTGATAATCATAAATGATATTTTGGTTAAAATGACCGTATAATGACGATACAAAATGAAAATATAGTCCTAAGCAATGCTAGCTAGGAGTTACCCATAATACTTAACATGCCATACAAGATAGTGAAAATATGACAAAAAATCCATACAGCCTACTAGCTGGGAGTTACCCATAAAACTTAGCAGACTATACAGGATAGGTAACAATGGTACAACACTAACTACTACTACCAGCATCCTCTGGGTCGTCAGTGCGTGCTGGCTCCTATCTCCTATGTCTGATATGCGTCTAAGGAGTTGTATTTCAATGTAGTCGCAGTAACAAAACTTCTAAGCCTACCAATGTCACATACTAGAGTTCTTACGATCCACTACGGAGCATCTCGTGTTGAATTTGAGTCTTATGTTCTGAAACCTGAACTCGATATGCTTGGGAGCTTGCATGTACCGCCGGTTACGTCCATGGCCTGTCCCCACTGCCTGATGGCGCACCTAGCCTTGCTCTCCATGAGTACAGCTGTGTAAAGATGATATAGTTTGTCTCTAAACAATGTGTTGACTTGGACCCTCTGAAGAGCTCTGTAATCTTTGACATCCTCCAATCAAACATATATCTAATAAGTATCCTAAGCAAGAGTAGTGGAATGATTTGTCACTCTCTGGCTCAACGCCTCCATAGTGGATGCTCTCTCCTCTATATCCCTAACCATGTCATCCCAAACATCCTCAATCCTATAGCCAATGTCTCTAGACATAGGGCGTCCATTAGTGGCATCCATAGTGGCAACATCCAATCTAGATCTAGTTGAATGATAGAAAAAAATATAATTAAGTACATAAATGGTACGAAGAGATAAACATAATCAACATACAATGAATAAAGAACAAACGATATAAAGACAAATCAAAATATTATATTATCATAAACATGGCTAATACCTAAAGGTATTAGTCGATAGTCATTGTAACAATACACAAAATCATAGATGAACGATTAAACATAATGCTATTTTTTTGCATACTGCTTCGCTTCTTTTCTTTTTTGGAATCTGATGATGATTTTCCTCCCAAAAGAATTAAGTATATACAGCAAAAGGGATGCAAACCTTTTCTTGTTTTTCTTGTCGTCCAAGCAAAACCCCTATCGTGGGCTTCTCCTTTCTTTTTTTACCTGTTCTTATCAACTAGCCCATGTACATAATAAATTCCTATATTACTTAATTTTTGGCCCTAAATAAGATAATTATGGGTAAGAGGTTTATTAACACGGGTTTGGTTATAAAGTCCACCAGTATATTCATGAGCCATTAAATATTATGGGTATATTTACTCTCTTATAAAGATAAATACATTTATTTCTTTTTTCGTGGCCTTTTGAATCACCTAAAATGAAGTCCAGATGAAGAAGTTATGGCCAAAACATTGTGACGTATTCAAATCTTTCACTCTTCGATATTTTATTTTAATTCATTGTTTAGGCTTCAAAATGTGTGGCTTTTCACTAACTTTCACCATATGATGTATTTACTACAAATAATAAATATAATCAATTAAGTATTAAATTTTATATAAAAGAATGTAAAACGAGCAATAAAGACGAGATAAATGATGCTATAAAATAGACGTTATTTGATGTCATCAAATATCCCCCCACTTGAATCCTACTTGTCCTCAACTTGTCTTTAGAAGTTTATAAAAATGTATCCCTAAGGATATTTTCCGTTAAAGCATTTATTTGATCAAATACAAGTACATAACCAAACAGCTCACGAAATAGAAAGATGAAAACACTCAAATCACTCAACTAATCTATGTGGTAAAATGTAACTAATTTTCTTAATCGCTCGGTCGTGACGAGTATTCTATCATAAGCTTGGCAAGGATACACATCTCCACCACTAAAGCCAAGGAGTAACAAGTTTATAAAGGTAAATATGGGTTTTTGTATGGAAAGGCTTACGGTTGATCATTCTACAATCTTTCACTAGAAGTACCATTCCAACAAGGCAGCTGAAGTACACATACATAGCCTTAACGATGGAATAGACATGTGTGTTTGATCACATCCCCATTCAAATTTAACCAACGGTTAGGATGAAGAATGATATAGGGTAGGAACCTTCTAACTTTCACCAAAAGCCGTAAACCAACAAGGCAGCTGAGACATGCATACATGGCCGTAACGATGAAATAGACATGCATGCTCGATCACATCCTCATTCGCGTAAAACCTGCGGCTAATCATTAGGTAAGAGGGAAGTAAATTGTTGTTAAATAAAAATCAAGAAACAAATAGTTTAAGCCTAAAGTACAAGTTGCTAGATAATTTTTCCCGACCATTACTATGTTAAAGACACAACTATTTACAACGTCTTGATCATCGATCAAAAATAACAACCTAAGTTAGCGTTCCCGTAATGGTCAACTTCCCAATCATCCCAAAACTTTACATACTCTACAAGGTAAGTGGTGATATCTTTCCACTTTGTACAATACTCTACATTGTTGATTTTTTTGACGTATCAATGAATAATCGATCCTTTGTGTAATTCCTTTGGTAATTGCAAAACGATTATCTTCAAACTTTCTTCTCTTTCTCTTTTTTTTCATTTTTCTCATTTTTTCGATATTTTTTTGCAGTTTAACTATATAAGAAACTCGGAGTAGTTTCACCATCTTCACGATCATAATAATTATGGATAATTCCTTTGATAATTCCTTCATTCTTCGAACGTACCATTAATTGTGTTGGTAGTAAAAATACATGAGTTTTGACAATAATATACATTCCCATTTGCTTGATCGTGCAAATTTCCACCGTACTAAAAGATAGAAAAATGACACAAGACTCGGGAAAATTAAATAATTTTACCCTTTATTTAAGCAAAATAGAAATTATAAATTAAATGAATCTACAGGGTAGGTTAGGTGTAAGGGTTTGTAACGAAACAAATAGTTGAGGTTTGTATTTCCCAAGGATTCGCTCTACGGTTTTTCTAATGGATCTTCACTCTAAAATAGTGAGTGGAAAGGTTTAAACTGGAGGTTAACTAACCTGGTGTCAGTTAGTTATAAACAATACTTATAACAGGCATTTTGGGTGTAATCCTAAAATTTACCAATTTAAACAAGTTACTCCAATTAAATCCATAATACTCATTATTATGGTCTCGAATAGATATACCAAGTCAAGTTCTAAAGTCCACTACATCACCGGCACACTCATATTTTGTGAAATTTAGGTAAACATTTGGAAACGGAAAGGCTATATCCTCATAATATCTAACAAGGGTTATTGTGTGCGGGTTATGTAACATGTAATTTTCACAAAAGTATGCTTATTTTTTTTAAATTTGAGCTTAATTTAAGCATTTTATTGTGAAAAATAAGATAAGTAAATATTCTAATTCCATCCCCCACTTGAATTATACAACATCCTTGTTGTGTATCTAAAACATTAAATACGGGAATTTAAAAAGAATTAGAATGAGAAACTCTCCTGATATTTGCTCAATAGATTCTCTTGCGTTTATGAGCAAGATTGTGTGTTGAACAGCCGCCTTGAAGTTTCAAGACTCCAACACTTTAAGATCTCCAAATTTGTAAATTCTCCACCAATATTACGGCGTTACTTTCTTTCATTAATGCAGTCTATATAAATCTCAGAAAACAAATGCAATTTCACGCGTTCGGTTAGACTTGAAATAAATACCTAAAACTGTACAGGAAGTTGATACACCGTATCTATTCCCCAGGATCCACCGTATTGATACTTGTTTACGTTGTATTCTTTTAATGAATACGTCATATAGACTGTGCTAAAAATAAAGACTGGATAACGTCCAAATAGTAAATACACCATATCCATGGGGTTTGGATACACCGTATAGACATTCTGGGAAGACAGACTCGATAAAAAATGAAAATACATTCCGGGTTGTCTCCCGGCAAGCACTTTTGTTTTTGTAAGAGTCTTTAAGTTAGACTCCATTTAGCTTCTCGTTACGTAATTCTCCAACTCTATAACCTTATCATCCTCCTTGTCAATGTCACCTCCATAATATTTCTTCAATCATTTCCCCTTGAATTTGAAGCTAAACCCATCCTTGTCAGTGATCTCTATAGCCCCATGCGGATACACCGTTTTAGCAATGTTTGAACCTCTCCATTTCAATTTAAGTTTTCCAGGGTACATCTTCAAACGAGAATTATAAAGTAGCACCTTGTCTCCTACCTTAAAATCTTTACCACCACGAAGTATAGAATCATACCATTTCTTGGTTAGTAAATTCTAGTATTATCATCAGCACCATCTCCAATGCGGCTAACTCATTAAGCTGCATTAAGCAAGACTTTCGCTAGCAAGCGTTTAAATCGATATACTTATTTTATGCCCAATGTGCTTATGCTCGTTTATCTATTAGGTAAATTGGCTCTGCTTTCCCATAAATAGGTCTTGATGTCGGTGTTTTGTGGGCGTGTCCTAAAGTAGCCTATAATAAATTCATTGAGTTTTTCCAACCAACCTTTAGATTATACCTAATTATCTCATCAAGGATGGCTTAATAGCACTATTAGTAACCTTAGTGTGTCCCGATAGGATTGAGGGTGAGATGATATGCCATGGATACTTGTGAGTCACACATATCTTTGTAAAGCTTTTCAAGCTGGGAATTTGCAATATATGAGTCCCTTTTCATAATACAAAGCTTTAGGAACTCCAAACTAGTAAATAACTTCTTAAAACTTAACCACAACACTCCGCGCGTCATTCATAGGAATGCTTGAGCTTCTACCCAATTGGACACACAATCAACAACTGCTATATGTAGTTATTACCTTTAGAGTTGGGAAATGGTCCATAAAATCTATCCCCTAACATCGAAGAACTTCGCATACCAAATGTTTTATTTTGAGGGCCTTTCGTTCCCATGAAGATATGTTTCCCGATCTTTGGCATGCATCACATCGTCTTACGTACTCATTAGCATCCTTAAAGACACTAGGCCAATAAAATTAGGACTTGTAAACCTTCTTTGTGGTAACATTAGCACTATGATGCCCACCTATAGGTCCCGAATGATACGGTGCCAGAATTTTAAGGGTTTTGCTTCCAGCCACACATCTTCTCATTATATTATTCGTGCACAGTTTAAATGCATAAGGTTCCTCCCAGAAGTAAGTCTTGACTTGCAAAAAAAACCTCTTTCTTTTTTCAAAGGTCCAATTTGGGGGAACAATATAACACCCCTATTTTGACAAATATATCAGTGGAAGCTAATCTGGGGTATTATTTCATAGTACAACAGCTATAATCATAGAAAACGACTCGTAAAGAGACGTTTTTGTAAAATTTAGTTATCATTCATTTATTCATCAGAGTTTTACAAGATTTGAGAGATCCTAAAATCTAGAAAAATAAAGTTTGAATGATAACAGTTTAGCCATCTTCAAGTCCGTGCCATAAGATGCTTAGTTACCTGAGATAAACATGCTAAAAAGTCAACACAAAGGTTGAGTGAAATTCATATGTTTATGTTAAATAGTTTGAATACAAGTTCAATAGTGGGTTACGTTATTATACACCCATAAGTGTAATAATTACAATGACTACAGTTATTATAGAAAACAGTATTATTGCCCTAAGCTCATGACACTGAGACCTTAAAATAATCGATAATCACAAGAAGTTGCCCCAACGGGTGCCTTTACCAAAGACCCGCATAGTGATTCAAATGAAGTGTGTTTGGTTACCAGAAGTTTTTAGGTTACACCAAACGAGGGAGTGTAGTCCCATATAGATCTATTCATTAGCATTCATGCTTACTTCCTGAAAAGTAATTAAACGGCTTCTTATAGTGGGGTCTTATGGCAAAAGTTAAGGACTTAGGCAATTATATAATTAGGATAGCATACATGTTGGCAAAAAACACTCGTATATTCATGGTTTATAGCATTGTATCCCCTCGCGGGGTTTATGAAAGCATTAGAGATTTAAAATGCGAGGCTATGAACTCACCTGAATAGGGAAAATATTGATTGAAAGGGAAAAAGTATATCAAAGTGAAAGTACTACGGCCTACGTCACGTAACCTGGGGTAAATATAGTCAGTCTTAGAGTGATGGTTTAGTTTCACAAACTTCATAAAGTTTAATGTATTACTTTGATTTATTAATTTATGGAAATATTGTATCACTGTTTGGGCTATCATAATCCAGAGGCCATGTAGTATCGTTTGAGGAGTCAATGCACTTTAAATAGTAAACCCAACAAACTCTTCAAAACCAATACCCAAATGGAACCCCTCACATGACCTTCCCAGTAGTAACATGATATGATAAGAATTTTAAGTTTCTTCACAAAGTAGGCTTGATGATAAATCATTAAATTATATAACGTAATTGTTTTATAATGCGTCGATCGTTTATTAATAGCGATAAATGTATCGGGTTTTAATAAAATTGAGTCTTATAATATTAATATATATTTTTATAATTAATATAAAATATTATATATATTATTTTTAAGTTTGCAAAAATGGAAAGATATATACCCTTTGATTTGATAAACTTTTTACAAATTTCAGGTCCTTTATATATAATAGTATATCACAATTTAATCCTTTAACTTTTAACTTGGCAAAATAGCCCTCTGTATTTATAACTTTAGATAAAATGACATTTACAGCCCCTCTTGTTATAAATTTCAATAATTTATGATATTATACCCCTATGCAATGAAAACATTTGACAAATCAAGCGTCAAAATTTCATAATTTTGATATTTTTGAAAATCCAAAAGAGTTTTGCAGGTCATGGCTTATTAGAATAAGCTAAAATAAGATGTTCTAACATAACAAAAGTTTAGAAAAAGGATTCGTCAGCTAGAAAATCAAAGCGAGTCATTTTTAGGGTTTTAACCAAAAACGCATAGGTTTGAGGATTCAAGGCTTGAAGAAGAGTTTATATAGGATCTTAGGAGTCTTATTAAAGTTTTAAAACAGAATACAAGCTTATTGAACAAGATATGAGCTTACTTGAGCTTATATGGGTCGTATGAGCTTATTTGGGTTCGTACGCCTAGAGACGACTTCAAGGGCTTCTTTCTCTTGGTTCTTGGATTCAATTCTGATCTTGGGGATTCTCTTGATCCTTCTTGGTCTGATTTAGAACTCCATTTGTGTTTATGATGAAGATTTGAGGTGTGTTTGAAAGGGTGGGTGCTTTAGGCTTTATATAGGGTTCGAAAACCTTGTTACCCAAGTCTAAGACTTAGAGTAGTGGCCAAGGCTTGTAGGTAGTGACTAATAACAGGGTGAGTATGAGAGGCTAGAAGTGTAGCTTTGAGTGGTGGAAGGATGTGGAGGGGTTCGATTTACAAAGGGGTAACGAGGAGAGGGGTGTTTGGAGTGCAAGTGGTGGTAGTAGCTTACAAGGAGGTGATAGAGGTGGTTGGTAGGCTACTTCGGGGTGGTAGTAGGATAGCCATAGAGGTGATTGAGGTGTTAGGGTGCTAGCTTAGGTGTAAATGGGTCAAAAAATGAAAGAAAAAGGGTGTCAGATTGGTTTTGGTCTCGGGTTAGGGTTTTTGGTTTGAATTCGAATTAGGGTTAGGGTTTAGGATAGCTTAAGGTTTAGGATTAAGTTTTAAGATTAAGATTAGGGTTTAGGATTAAGGTTTAGGGTTTAGGATTAAGGTTTAGGATCAAGGTTTAGGTTTAAAATGAAATTAGGGTTTTAGGGTTTTAGATTAGGGTTTAGGTTTTTAGATTAGGGTTTTAAGATGATTTAGGGTTTAGGTTTAGGGTTTAGAAGTTGTGCATTGAGTATTGTACCTTGTGCTAAAGTGGTGGTAAGAAATTAGAATGAATTTGGAAGGAAAATGGCAAAGTTTGAATTTGTGCTTCTTGGATTTGTACATTGAGCTTAAATGACTTGTACATTGACTTGGAGAGAAATGATATTCAAATTTTATGTATGGTACTATTGTACACATGTTTTAGAGGCTTGTACATTCATTTTGTATGTATACATTACATATAATTAAGGTTTTAATATAAACGTTAATGAATAAAGTTCATTTAATAGTAACGTTTTGAAAAGTACATTAAATGGATAACGTATTTGGTAAAAATGATATTAGAACATTGACTTGACATATTAGGATGTTTACATGATATAAACATAGATATAGATGGCATTGGTAGAGGTTGCGTGAGCTCATTTACTTTAGTTATGTAAACCACATTACACAATGGAATAAAGCGAAAAATTTCCCTGTAAAAAGGTGGTATATATAATAGATGGATATTACAGTGCATCTAATTTAATAGATGGATAATTACAGTGATGAAAATTATGGGTTGTTATAGTCTCCCTCCCTTAAAAGAAATCTCATCCCGAGATTTAGTTGGATGCCGGAGTGATGTTTGAAAACAGATGTGGATACTTGGCACGAATTTGATCTTCACGTTCCCATGTAAATTTTGGTCCTCTTTTGGAGTTTCATCTTACTTTGACTATATGAATATGACTTTGTTTTAGTTGCTTGACTTCTCGATCCATGATCTCCACTGGTTCTTCCACAAAGTTGAGTTTGTCATCGAGTCGAAGCTCTTTCATTGGAATGACAAGGGATTCGTCAGATAAGCATTTCTTTAGATTAGAAATGTGGAAAGTACTGTAATGTTTTGTTCAAAATTTATATTTTGAATTCAAATTGTACTCTACCTTATAAAAACGCGTTAGAAATGTTCCAGAATAACACACATCCCACTGAAAAAGACAAATAAGGAGCGTCTGAAGCCGGCCCCCTTAGTGATAAGGGTGCCGGCCATAGAGCTAAAGGGGTCCGCCAAACAAAAAGCTCCCCAGCTTTGCCTATAAATACTAGACTGTTCCCCACTGATTTTCTTACCTCTTGCACACACATTCTTTCTGTTCTAAATCACTTTATACTTTTCTTTCATTCCTTTGATCATTAATTTATAAGCTTTGTTTCTAAGTGATCCAAGCTTAGATCCTCAAGTGCAAGAGAAGAATACTTTCTACCATCAAATGAAGAAGTATTATAGTTTAGTGTGTTCTTGTAACATAGTTACAATTTTATCATATCTTGTAAATCATTTATGTATATTGTGAAAGGTGTGTATAGTAGTTAGATTGTTGTGATCATAGGAAAGTTAGTTAGATCGTGGTGATCATCAAATGTTTAGATAGATCGGGGTGATCTTGTTAAGTGTCTAAGTGAAGTTGTGAAGTGAAGTAAAGTTGTGAAGAGTAGTAGAGTTGTGAAGTTAAGTAAAGTAGTGAAGTGAAGAGAAGTTGTGAAGTGAAGTAAAGTTGTGAATTGTTGTGAAGTAGTGCGGTTAGTATTTTAGTCCTCAAAATACAAAAGTTGTGATAGATTGGTTCTAGCTAGAATTAGAACTCGACATTTGGCTTAGTGTCAGAAATTGGTGTAAGCTTAGTTGTGTACGATTTTCTCCGCCTAAAGGGAGTTTGTTGACATAGTGAAGAAAACTCTCGAGTTTGGTGCTCGGGGAGTGGAGTAGGGCGAAGAGGTATTTCGTTACCGAACCACTATAAATCCTTGTATTGTGGCTTGATCTTTCTAACTCTTATCTCTTATCTTGCTTATTTATTTCATATCTTGTTTATTTAGTTATATTGTTCATATTGTTCACATATTGAATTCACATAACGTCGAATCTAAATTTTTATAAATAAACTATACATTAAATTATAAAGCGATAAACTATTCAACCCCCATTCTAGTTTTTCACAGTTTGCATTATTTTAGTGCAAAATCTTATAGATGCGCTAAATTTGGTTTTCTTTTCTTAATATTTTTTTGCACTAAAATAGTGTGAAGTTTAGTAACATTGAAGGACGTTTTTGATATTTTTTTGCCTTATTTTAGCATAAAATGTTACATTTTCGACAACTGATGGCTTAGCTCCATTAGTTGGTATGCTTGCTTGTGTAGTCAAAGACTCAAGTTCGATTCATGCGGATGACAAATTTTTATTTTACCGGGTATTTCCCTTTTACCCAAAAAAAATGTTACATTTTCGTGATAACATTTAAGATGTTTTATGTAACAACTTATCAATAAAATAAAGATTTATGGATGAATATTCAACATGGTTGTTCACAACGACTTTATAACACCCACCAAGTTACCAACTAATTTATATCTCATTACTTCTTTTATGTAACAACTAATTTATATCACACACGTACAACACTAAGAGGGCACGACGATGTGTCTCGGTCACACATTAGCGTGTTGCACATTGTTTTGTGAACACCATGCTTTCTTGACCATATATATATTCTTCCTATTTATTATTCTGTATTTACCATGCTTTCTTGAATTCTTTTTTCTTGTTAAAAAATATCATATTTCCTACTACACAGGATAAATTTATATACGACCGGTTTTTTTTCATCACAAATCAAAACGTTCAATCCCTATGCAACATTGGACTTGTTATCTTTCACGTTGGTTTATATTTGTTACTGTATATTATTTTCTTTTTCATTGCTCAGTTTGCTTGTAACATTTCATTAGCACTACTATGATATTGAATTATGGCTCAGCAGAATGCCTGTTAACTCACTTGGAATTGGAGGTAATTCTACACATTCATCTTTCCCTGTCTTGTTAGCTCATTTTTAAATGCAAAGTAATTACTGTATGAAGTACGATACCTGTTGGGAATGCAGGATTTCACAATGACAACGCTTTTCAGGAGAGGTCACAATGACAACTCAATTACCGTATATCTCATCAACTTTACCCACCATCCAAATTTACATCTCATTAACTTTACCCACCAACCAAACCAGTCACAACCCTAGATATATAAATAAGACTTCTAACCTAAACACATTTCATCACAAAGCAGCCAAACTAGCTCCCATTGTTCTTCTCTCAAACGAAGAGTAATCATCACACTGTCCAAGTATAAGTTGCATGGGGGTGGTTTAATGTTATGGATTTCGCAAGTGTTGTCTTTTCTTCAGTTACGAGCCTCGCTTGAGGCCTAAGGTATACTACATCTAATCCTCTTGCGTTCCCCTTACATATATATCGTTTTTAATTATTAAACGTGACCTAGTCATCAGAACTAGTAACTACTTTTTGTAATATGTTCTGAATGATACTTTTCAAATGTGAAACTAGAAATGAACCATTTTTTATTCATTTCCTAATGGTTCTGCTTTTACCATCTCTTGTTGTAAAGATCTCGGTTTTACTTTTGCAGAACAATTTTAGTACTTGCATTTTCTTATTTTTGTCTCATGTATGCAATCCGAGACATTGTTACGAATCTAATGACTGCTTAGATATGATGTCAACATGTGGTTTAGACTACCTTCATAACATGGTTAGTCTTTAATTTCATAACTACGTATTTTCTTTTTACATGTTGATGTGGTTTAAAATGGGATTAGAAATGGTCATATGGTATGGCCATTTCACATGAATATATATTAGACAAAAGTATTCACAGAAGACTCACATGCTTTGTTGGATTAGGAGAAACCTATAATATAAAACATATACCTATAATCACATTTGTTCTCAATCTCCATCTAAACATGCTTTTTCGTTTCATTTAATTTTGTATAAAATGGAATGTTTAAAATCATCTAAACACATTTGCTATGTTACTATAGTTCTCTAGACGAGATTTTTTTTCCTTTCTTGAGTAACTAATTTTAGATCATCATACCCACACTTTTGAGATAGATTTTTAGTGTGCCCCTGGGTTGGAATGTTAAGACTTGAGAGCATTATTTTAACTACTACACAACTCATCAGGTTTTGCCATTGCCAAATCCGAAAACAAAGTATACAACGCAAAAGGTTGCAATCATGGTTTAGAGCATGAATCCTTTGCATTACAAGATCGTCCGTTTATCTGAACCTAAATGCCAGTAAGTCTCAATCTCTCTATAAGAATGTTTGTGTTTGTTGAATAAGTAGTCAACTCATCTCATTAGGGGCAGGTTATTGTACACGCTCTAATAAGTTTTGTTCTTCTTGTTGCAGTGTTTTGCTAACTAAGGATAAGAAGCTATACTACACTCATCGCGTTGAAATCTTCGACTCAAATGGATCGGTATGGAGCCCGTTACCAGATCTCGTGAAGTTGCATTTTTGTGTCTCCCTAGATAAGTTTGTTGAAAGTTTTCTGTCGTCCAACTTTGTTTGTGATCTCTTGATACTTGCACCGTGAGTGTGCTTTGTTACTCATGTCTATTAGCTCTAGGCTATGTTTATGCTTCCTATAGAGTTTGAGGTTTAGAGGTTTGGGTAAAATTCCCTTCAATACTTTACGTAATACCCCGCATGATAAACTTCCAATCATTTCTCTCATGAATCTGGCACCATAGTGGGACATATGGTTGCCAATTCCTGGGATTTCTCATATATGTCCTTGAGTTCATTCCCTTTCACAGTCATATGGTAAAAATCATCTTCCATCTTCTGGACTTAAGTTTGGGGACACTACATCTTTATCAAAAGCTTTATGGATATTCAACCCAGATAATCTTGTAAGCTTCTTATATCCAATAGGTTGGCAAAGAATTTCCACCAAGATAGAGCTTCTTCAGTTAAAGTATTAGTAGCAAACTTCACCTTGCAGTCTTCGGTATAGTTGCTACGGGAAAACAGGTGATTTAGTTTTCGCTCAAACCAAATGGATAAGTCCAAACAAGCTCCTTCCTGACCTTTGAAGTTGATGGTTGGCAGTCATGAAACTCCTTTTGTAGCATACACTTTCTGCTATAGGAGATTCCCTTTTCTTTAGTGTTCCTATTGGTATTGTCAGCATTTTTCATTGTTGCAGCTTGTGCTTCCAGAGGCTGATGGGTAAACTGTAGCGACTAGTTTATTGATGGAGCTTGAGTCATGGCTGGTGCTTCAGATGTTGATGTCCTTTTGGGAGGCATTCTATCAACATAAGACAACACGTAATAAGAATGGTTATCACAATTCTTTCCTTAAAATGAGTCACGGTTCAAAAAATAAACTTTGTCAACAATAGTGATTATCAGTTTGATACTTTATTTGATATGAATTCTAACAAGTATCTAACTTATTAGTTTTACTTTTCTCTAGGGGTTACGGTAAGAATAAGATTCATAATATGAAGACGAAGATAAAATATGGACACAAGATGAATATTAAAACGGGATCACCATTAGTATTATATATGAACGCTTGCCTCTGTACATGTACATAGTCAAAATTTGGACAAGTGTTGTTATTTATTACCACACATCCGTGGCTAGGTTTATCAAAAACTATAAACTATTTTCTAATTAGTAGTCTGATGGTCCTTCATGGCTTTCTTGTGTTCTTAGATTGCATCAGAAGACTTTCCTATATCTGCTGGAACAAACCTGGTTATCTTTGATTTGATTATGTTCTTGATTTTAGCAATCCTGAAAGCTGAGCAGAGAAATCTTGTTGTTATTTTCACATTTGCTTTCTTGAAGTTAGCATTTTGAGTACGAGACTCTCGATGTTTAGCTTCCAGATTGTCAAAATATTGTTGTATGATCACCCGACCATTTTTGAGACCTTTTATTTTGTCTTCTATGTGCTCAATGCGGTCGAGAGAGAGTTTATCTAGGTGATTCAAAATTTCCTCAATTTGCTCCTCGTGACGTTCCAGACTTGTCTTACGGGAGCTTTCTCCTATCTCAAATGCTTGAGGTAGGGTAGAAGTAGAGGAGGATGATCGGTCACGGCCTTGTTTGTTAAGTGGTAATAATTCCTCAGGAAGAAAGAATTCTTGAGGATTAAACACTAGAGATACCATTGAAGATGGAGGCACAATAGTTGGTGGTGGAATAGGTGATTCTTTAGCATAATATGCATGCATGACGTTCATATAAGGGTCATCATGAAAAAGTAAAAGAGTTGGTGAAGCTATTGGAACTAAACCAAATGAGTTATTTGAAAAGCTAGAATAAGTATTTTCTGGTGAAGCTGGGACATAGTCTGGGAAAGCCGGGATATAGTCCAAAAGGTTAGAGGAAAAAACATCCTCAATATTGGAAGTAGGGTGGCTGGGAGAAGACATCGCTCTGTTAACAACCCAATGGTAAATAACTCAAGTTATTTATATAATAGTATAATAGTTATGTACTTTACATACTATTCCAGAAGATGTAGTGGCACGGAGGACGTTTTTGGATGGAAAAAGAAAAATAGTTATAGTTAAGGTTTTAATCTTGTTCTCTATAAACCTGGCTCTGATACCAATCTATAACACCTCTATTTTTGACATATAGCTGGGATGCTTATCTGGGTTTTTGTTTTCATAGACATCAGTCATTTATAATAGAAAACGAATCAAAAATAGAGTTTTTAATGTTAAGTATCATTAATTATTTCATCAGAGTTTTTACAAATGATGGTTCCCTCACACATATCTACATGCAAAAACATAAATTTTGAATGATAACAGTGTTTGCCATCGTCAAGTACATGCATGCTACTCCGTGCCATAAAGTTGTCAAATACTCTGAGCTTATAAACTACTAATAAGGTCAACACAATGGTTAGTGAAATTTTATTGGTTTATTGATAAACAGTCTTGAATACATGTCAATATGGGTTTTGTTGTTATACACCATAAGTGTAATAATGGCAAATGAGTATTATTATTATAGAAAATAGTATGATTGCCCTAAGCTCATGACTACGAGCCTTGAGATAAGCAATAATCACAAGTAATTGCCCCAAAGGGTGCCTCTTGCCAAAAACACCCGAATATGTGATTGAAATGAAGTGCATTTGGTTATCAGAAAATCTTAGGCAACACCAACGGGGAAGGCTTAGTCCCAAATACGTTGTATTACACAGCATTCACACTTACTACAAAAAAGTAATTAACGGTTCATGATAGTGGGGTCTTAATGGAAAAAGTAAGGACTTAGGCAATAATATATCAGGATAGCATACAGTTGGAAAAACACTTGTATTCATGGTTTATAGCATGTATCCCCCTCGCGGGTTTATGAAAACATTAGAAGATTTAATTGCGGATGGCTATGAACTCGCCTAAACAGGAAAATTTGATTGATGCAAAGTATTCAGTGAGAGTAACGGCTTCGTCTCACACAAATGGTGGTAATTGTCCAAGTCTTTGTGTGATGGTTTATGTTTCAAAACTTTATGAAGTTTAAACGTTATTACTTTGATTTATTAATTTATGGAAATATTGTATCACTGTTTGGGCCATCATAATTCAGAGGTACATGTTAGTAAACGTTTTGATGGAGCTAGGGACACTTTATAATCGTAAATCCAGCAACTCGTCAAAATGTTATACCCAAATGAAGAATCAATTACATGAGCTCCCTTTAGTAACAGTGTGTGCGATTCAAATTTTATGTTTCTTAAAGTTAGTTGATGATTTACGTTAAATATTATAAAGTAATTGTTTTATATTGCGTCGATCGATGTATTAATAACGATTAATGTGTTGGGTTTTAATAAAATTGAGTTTTATAATATTAATATATATTTTTTTTAATTTATATAAAATTTTATTTTTTTATATTTTTTTTAAGTTTGCAATAATTGGCATATATACCCTTGGTTTATAAACTTTTACAAGTTTAGTCCTTTATATAATAAGTTTATAAATATTAAACCTTTAACTTTAAAACTTGGCAAGATAGGTCCTTATAGTTATAACTTTAGAATAATGACATTTTCAGCCCCTCTAGTTATGAATTTCAGATAGTTACGATATATACCTCTATGCATGAAAATATTTGCAAATCAAGTCCAAAAAGCCATGCAAGCTTATTTTAGGATTCCAAATGATATTTGCAGGTTATGGCTTATTAGAATAAGCAAAAATAAGATGTTTTAACATAACAAAAGTTTAGAAAAAGGATTCGTTAGCTAGAAAATCAAAACGGGTCATTTTTAGGGTTTTAGTCAAAAACACATGGGTTTGAGGATTCAAGGCTTCAAACAAGAGTTTATATATGATCTAACAAACCTTATGAAAGATCTAAAATAGAATATGAGCTTATTGAACAAGATTTAAGCTTACTTGAGCTAGAAATGGGTCGAAATGGGTTTTTCGGGTTCGTACGCCTAGATATGGATTCAAGACCTTCCTTCTCTTGATTCTTGGCTTGTATTCTGATCTTAGGGACCTTTTACTTCTTCCTTGGCTGAGCTAGAACTCCATTTGTATTTGTGATGAAGATTTGAGGTGTGATTTGAAAGGGTTGCTTGGATTCGGCTTATATAGGGGTGAAAACCCTTGGTGCCCAAGTTTTCTTGGTGGCTAAGGGTCAAGGGCTGTAGATAGATGACTAAGGAAGGCTATAGGTGATTCATGGAAGCTAGGAGTGTAGTTATGCAAGGTGGTGAGGGTGTATGTGGGTTCGGTTAACATAGGATGACAAGGAGGTGACAATGCCAAACTTGGTGGCCAAGGGAGGTGATGGAGGTGCTTGGTTTCTTGCTTGTGACATGGTGTCATGGTGGTGCTAGGATGCTTGCTTGAGGTGCTTGTTTGATTAAATGGATAAAATGAAAGAAAAAGGGTGACGGGTGGTTTAGGGTTTTTGGTCTTTAAAACGTGTATTAGGGTTTAGGATTAGGGTAGTTAGGGTTTAGGATTAAGGTTTAGTGTTAGGATTAGGGTTTAGGATTAAGGTTTAGGGTTTAGTTTTAGGTTTAAAGTGAAATTAGGGTTTTAGTGTTTCGTTTAGGGTTTAGGGTTTTAGATTAGGGTTTTAAGATGACTTAGGGTTTAGGTTTAGGGTTTAGAAGTCATGCATTAAGTGCTTGTACCTTGTGCTAGATTGGTGGTAAGAAACTAAAGTGATTTAGGAGGTAAAATGACCTAGTTTGGTTTTCTTGCATTAATGACTTGTACATTGAGTTTAAATGAGTTGTACATTGACTTAGAGGGAAACTATATTTCAAATGTTGTGCATTGTACACTTGTACACATGCTTGAAGGTTTGCACATTCATTTTATATGTATACATTACATATAATTAGGGTTTTGATATAAACGTTAATGAATAAAGTCTGCTTTTATATAACGTTATAAATAGTACGTTAAATGGATAATATACTTGGTAAAAATGATATGAAGATATAGACTTGACATATTAGGATGTTTACATGATATAAACATAGATATAGATGGCATTGGTAGAGGTTGCGTGAGCTCGTTTACTTTAGAGATGCAAGTTACGTTGCATAATGAGATAAAGCAAAAATTTCCCTGTAAAAAGGTGGTATACATATAATAGATGGATATTACAGTGCATCTAATTTAATAGATGGATAATTATATTGATGAAAAATACATGTTGTGATACACACTCAGACGAGGAGTCAGAGCCCATGGAGCCATCTGAGACTAGGATTGTTTCACCGTCATATTCCACTGCACCGCTATACCCTAATCATCCACTTACTCAGACATCACCCACCCTTACACCTTCTCGAGCTTCCTACTACCACAGTACTCTACGTATGGCCATGCGTACTCAGCCTACCATGTCACTTGGCTTCTCAGCTAGAGTGACAGAGGCGATGACTTTATCACCACTTTCATTCCGTAAGAGGTACGGATCCTCTTACGAGACCCCTTCTTCATCTGCATCACCAACATCATCTGACCCTTCCTTTATAAAAGAGGTATCGGGGGACTTCTGAGCCAATATTAGACACTGAGACTAAGGGTGATGAGTCAGAGGCCGAGGGCACCGGCTCAGAGAGTGAGGAGTCAGAGGACGAGGGTCCCGACTCGGAGAGCGAGGATGCTGCATCTAAGGATCAGTAGCAGCAGGTAGTCCCAATTAAGGATACAGCCGCGGATGAGCCTTTGGGTTTAGGATACGGGGCGACTAGACGTCATGCCCTAGAGCTAGCAGAGGGCCATGTGCCTGGTACCTTTAAGGTAGGACAAAGTTCTAGGTTCGTACCAGACCAGTGGAGAGAAGATGAGACTCCCAAACCTATGTTACCTACTCGTCCCACATGGGTTGACCCTTAGGATGGCACCGTATACATAGACATTGAGTTCAATGCACCTCTAGTCCGTGCACCAGTTCAGACTCTGACATCACCTGAGTGGTCATCCAGTTCTTTACCTGTTTCACCAGTATCCCTGACTGTACCATCACCCGTAGCTTCACCAGTGACCACCCACCAGCAACCATAGTAGTAGATGAGGAGGAGTTCTTAGAGGTAGGAGCGCAGCTTGAGCTTCATGGGAGTATTCTCCATGGCCACACCCAGCGTCTAGATGCACTGCCACCTACCATATTTGAGGGGTATGGTCGGGACTTTATACGATTATTTTTTAGGTCAGAGGCAGTTCGTGATGAGATTCACTTGTAGTGTTTTAGGCTTAGGAGCTTGGAACGAGTGCAGGAGCAGGCTACTATTACTTTCGGTGCCTTATGGTGACCAGTTTTGGCCCTTGAGGCCTGGGCATGACAGACATACATCCAAAGATCAGCTCTGTGGCTGGCTAGGTTAATTGGTCAGAGGGAGTTACAGTAGTGTGGATGCAACTCTAGTGCAGATCATCGTGAGATGTAGGCGATGATAGAGAGCGTAGAGCCTCACTTGAGCGAAGGTATGGACTGTTTTAGAGAGGTTTGATAGAGTAGCTAGTAGATTGATGTACTTTACTAAATGAGTAGCTTCAGTTAGGGGTCGGTTTGAACTGAGTTGCTTACACGTCGATTGTAAAGACTCACTGGAAGACGTAGTTTTTTCTCTAGTGTAGGAAATTTTGTATAAAAAATATCGAATCGAAGTTCTTATAGTTATCTTACATAAGTTGTTGCGATTAACGACTGTTTACACCACCTGTCTCTACTTTTATTTATGTTAAAACTTACCACCTATTCCTGTAAGGTTTAAACTTTCTCATGAAAACCCCTACACCCATTTCATTTAAACCCTTTTATTTCGACTATTTCAACGATATTCGACTTGCCGTAAGTAGCTTTTGTTAAGAAAGAATTTGGAGGGGTTTACAACTGATGAGGAAGAGTGAATATGAAAAGACCCCACAAATGACCTCTTTTAAACTGTAAGATACGAGATAGGATGAAAAACTTGGGTTAAGATTGATTAGTAGATTCTGACTTTAAGCACCGGACCCTATCTTAGAATGGGTGAATGACACCGTAAGGAAAATGCCACGTCTCACCTGTATGCCAAAAAACGAGGAGCTAGGACACCGCCTCACGAAGAAACAAGGTAAATTCAGACATAAACAGGCAAACTTAGGACCAAAAATTTTCTTTTATAACCAAACGAAAAATCTTATTTTCATGAAATAAGTGAAATACCCAGTTCCTCTAGGTCTAATGTAACCGAATAGGAATCTGTGAGCAAGACCCCTTAGCTTTATCCACTAAATTTCTTGAGGCAGCTTATGGACATGGTGCAAAACCGCATACATCAAAACACCTATATCGGATGAGACCAACGGACACCGAAACATCAAATAACCTTTAACGACTCCTAGTTAAAAAACACAATCTTGAATCCCTTCTTTTGGAAAATATCCATAGTCAACGACTGGACTTTGTAACTATGCTCGGTATTACTAGTAGGAACTAGACATCAATTACCTGCTAGTGCCCTTGCCTTTTACCTTTATAGCAACTTTTGGTTATTCGAGTTGGAATTTCGGGGATGAAATTCTTTTAAGGAGGTTAAAGACCGTTGATAACTGGTGACTTTTTCCTACTTTTAGTATCCCATATTTCATCTATGAACTATTGTCTAAATTTTCCGTTTTCATTCATAATTTCTACAGGGAAAGCACACAGTTGACTTTTGTTGACTTATTTACGCTAAACAGTTACGGTTTAAACGACTATCAAATATCAAATATTATTATGAACAACTCACTCTTGAGTTAAGTTTCGATTTTCTAGACGACTACGGTCGCATATAATCACTTACCGGGAAACCATCCCGCGCACAGCGAAAAACAGCAAAAACGCGTATCGGCTCGACAAAAAGTCAAAACCCATCTGATTGTCTCTAATAAATGAAATAAACTTATTTTAAGTTTTAATTGATGATTTCATTAAAACGTTGCAAGAAAACAGAGAAACAACGCGAGTCGACTCTAAAGAGACACTAACAATTTTGAAGTCAACGCTTTTAATAATTTAAAGACACCTAAAACTTACTAGAACATATTTTAATTTTCGAGAAAATCCTTCGAGTCAATACGATTTACAAACAAAGAACGGTATCAATTCTGACACAAGACAAAAAGTCATGGGATTTCCTTTCCACCCTTAGTACAAATCGGACCCAAGGGAGACAAGGGAGCTAATTTGTTGCCTCCATGTCTTGTCCTCCCATTTGTCTTATACATTTCAAACTTTCACACACACCCTCATTCATAAACATTCATCAAAATAAAAACTCTCTCTTTCTTTCTTCCTTGTTCACCTCCGAACCAACAAACACCCTTAATCCATACTTTTTTTTATTTCAAGCAAGAACAAGGTATCAAGAACACACAAGGGTTAATATTTTAATAGTCCCGGGTATTTAAAAACAACGCTTGGGTAGTTATTAGAGTAAATCCTTATTCAAAACCCTCTTTTTGTAAGTCTTTGAAATTTCATATTACTTGTACTTTTAGTAGCTTATTGATGTTCTAAACATAGATGTACAATGCGTTTGTAGAATTTTAAAAACATAAAAACTATGAAAAACCCATTAAGGGTGCATTTTGGTTCGAAATAAACAAAAGGAGAAGAACAAGAAAAGTGTCACTTTTATAAAATGGTCATAATGGTAAAATAACATTTAGGATCTAAAAGATTATTTTGAGTTTTAGCTTAACTTATTTGAGTTTCGTGGGTTTATTGGGTCTCGGCCCAATAAACGAAGCCACAAGGTTTTGTCATTTTTACTTACTCTAATAGCTTATTATATAGCTTATTTCAACTTATTTGAATTCGGGCTTGTTTGGATTTGCTTATTTGGGTTTTGGGCTCTTGCCTAGTTTCGTCCCAAGCCTAACCCAAAAAGGGTTTTCAGCTTGTCTTATTCGGGCCTTAATGGGCTTATTTGTACAAATAATTCATTTTCTTCATTTAATCATTATCATTATTACCTTCATACAATTAAGTCTCTAATCATCATCTGTTCATTTCCAAATCTGTATCCAACATGAGTAGCAACTCTCTTACAATTCATAATCATTCCTTAACTCCGGCATTCAACTAAATCTCGGGACGAGATTTCTGTAAGGGAGGAGGACTATAACAACCCGAAATTTTCATCAATGAAATATCTACTTATTATATTATGATCACATTTGTACGGGAAATTTTTCGCTTTATTACATTCTATTATGTAACATTGTTTACATAGCAAACTAAACAAGTTCACACAACCTACTTATGTCATCTATATCTATATTTATATCATATAAACATCCTAATATGTCAATTCTATATCTTAACATCATTATTACCAAGTACATTATCCATTTAACATACCATTTGCAACGTTATATCAAAACAGGCTTTAAACGTTAAACGTTTATATCAAAACCCTAATTATATGTAATGTATACATATAAAATAAATGTACAAGCCTTTAAAGCATGTATACAAGTATCAATGCACAACATTTGAATATCTTTTCCCTCCTAAATCAAGTTACAACTTTCTAAAGCCCAATGTACAAGTCAATTATGCATGAAATACAAACTAGGTCGTTTTACCTCCTAAATCATGTTTATATCTTACCACCACTTTAACACAAGGTACAAACACCCAATGCACAACTTCTAAACCCTAATCCTAAAACCCTAATTCATCTAACCCTAAACCAAAATCATAAAACCATAGCAAATCCGTTACACCCTTAAACTAATTCATAGTTTTCAAGAAATCTGATCGGTTGATAAAACAAAGGAACTGAGAAAAATCAATAGGTTCTGGATATTAAGTGAAAATACTAGGTTGTAGCCCTATGTCTTGTGATCATTTTTCCGGTGGAATCAACCCGATTCGATATCGGATGAATTAATTATAGCCGAAATGGTAAAGGTGCGCAGATTCTGCACACCTGTAGTAAACGGCTATTATCTCTAAATTTTTGTATAGTAACCCCTAAATATGTAAAACTAAAAGTTGTAGAGGACTCAAATATCTAACCATGCTCACTGGTTTGAGCTTCATCGGAGTTACGGTTTGTAAATGGCAACCATTTTACCGAGACTGATGTTGGCTGTCCAAAAACAGCCATGTATAAATCAAACCAAACACCCCTAAAACATCTAGAACCACCATGATATCATCACACCCTCACCCTAGAGCCTCCATGACATCTCCATAGCAGCTTACAAGTACCTCAAACATATTCCATGGCCACCAAGAAGCTACATCATTACCTTGTTGTTTCATTTCTAGCCAAACACACAAACACCCCAAAATCCTTCCACCTTTCAATCCTAGCTAGTTCTAGCTTGTAAGACTCACCTCCTAGCTGCTAATAGTCACCCTCTACATGTCCTAACACTTGTCTACCAAGGAAACTTGGTCCTTAAGTGTTTCAAGTACTATAAATAGGCATACATACATGTTCTTTCAAATCAATCCCCACATCTCATCTCTTACCCACAAATGGAAGTCTAACACTTCCATAGCAGTAATAGAAGATCAAGAGAAGTCCCTAAGCTCAGAATAGAAGCCAAGAAGCAAGAAAAATGAAGTCTTGAAACCATTTCTAGGCGTACGGATCATAAAAACCCTTTTCGACCCATTTTAGCTCAAGTAAGAGTAAGATCTTGTTCTATAAGCTTATAATCTATATATGAATCTTCATAATACTCTTAAGATCATGCATGAACTCTTGTTTGAAGCTTTGAATCCTCAAACCCATGTGTTTTTGATAAAAAAAACCCTAATTCGAACCCGTTTTGATTTATAGCTTAACGAATTGTTATTTTGAACTTTTGTTACGTTAAACCTTCATATTTTAGCTTATATTGAAAAATATCATTATTATGGAATTTGGACTAAAAATGATACATTTTTCATGCAAAAGAGTATATATCGTAACTTTC